>ML779272.1:793767-804106 GCA_009831015.1 Picea engelmannii | reverse complement strand
AATCTTAGGAACGTGGTTGGTCTTCAAACCAAAGTTGGAGTTTCTCCATTCTTGATTCACCTTCCTTATGTCCTCATCATGAATTTCATGGGATGCATTTTCACTTTCGGGTGTCTTCTCTGTTACGAAATTTTTCAATACTTTCATGATCTTGGCTTCCATTGAATCCATCTTAGTATCCAACTTAGCTTCCATTGAATCCATCTTAGTATCCAACTTAGCTTCCATTGAATCCATCTTATCTTCCATTGAATCAATCTTATTTTGTAGTTCATTTATGTCCCTACGCATTTCTTCACCTTCATCAAGAGTCCAAGTAGGATTTTATAGAGGCTTATTTGGTGTAGAAGTTCCCTTTTTGGGTGGCATGTTGGCCAAGTATCACTTTTGAACCTTGATTTTGACGTGGTTCTTCTAGACAATATTTCTTCTGTTGTATCTCCCACTTTTTGGCCCTTCTGGGTATGAAACTTTCTCTTATGTATTTCTCTAATATTTCTTCTCTGCAATGCCACAGGTATGATCAAAATTGGATGTGCCAAGTGGAATTTACGGTAACTTCCCCACAACTTGTCGATTTTTGGCCTTTCCAGGAGATCTCACTTGTATAGTGTGCCCCGCACAAAATAAATGATATAAAATTCTGAAACTCACACCCAAAATACAAAAGACTGTCCATGATCCAATGCAACCAGTCCCACACAATTTGGATACTCTAAGAATAAGTTAGGATTGTTTTACCTAGAACACCTTCTTGAGACTAGTCAATAGGACTAGTTAGATACCCTATCTTACACAGGGTGTATCTACAAATTTAAGATGACCCAGAAGCTAAACGTTTTACCACATATACATTTCTAATTTTTTAAATGGAATTTGGAGTTCAGGGTCTGAAACGTTACAAAAAATGTTTTATAGCAAAAATTCAGCAATGACTCATTTCAGGATGATTCCAGAACCCTATATTGTATAGGTTGTATCTCTAAAATTATAAGGCCTCAGGATCTGAATTTTGAACCCAATGTACCTTGATCCATCTACTAAATATCCTCCAAGCCGTTCCTTCTGAAACATTGTATAAAAAAAGTTATAGCAAAAATTCCACAGTTTCTCAGATGTAGCAGCGAAACCCCAAGACCTTGAGCTCTGATACCATATGTTAAGAACCAAACATAAATATAGCATAGAAAAACCTCAAGAAAAGTACTCAATGCCTTGAAAAAGAGATAATTTCAGATAATAATCCTCTTCGAGGGGGCAACCTCCTTTTACCCCACTTAAATGTTCAAGTACAAGATGATTCAAAATGAAAATATCTCCTTGGTATATATAGGAGACTAGGAGGTATAATTACAACTAATGGCTTAAAGCCGACATAAATAAAATAAAATTACTAATCTAATATGCCCCAATTAAGGGGTAATGAGCCAATATTAGGGCTTAACAGCAAGGAGTCAAAAACCACACATCTTTTCGGTGATTGTCTCTTCAGATGAATCTAAGTGAAAATATTCTAACTTTACAGTGCGACGATGACTGGTACAATAAGGTCAAGGATTATATTATACACAACACAATTATGGTACCAAAATTTGAAGGATTTATTATGGAAAATGACGGATTATTGATATTTAAAGGTAGAATCTACATGCCACCCAACGACGGGTTGAGAAGTTTGATCCTAAATAAGGCTCATGGAGCAGGGTGCATGGCTCACCCAAGAGTCATGAAGATGAGGGTAGACCTTCAACCCTTATTCTTCTGGAAAGGAATGAAGGCAGACATAATCAACTACGTGGAAACATGTCTAGAATTTCAACAAGTGAAGCCTAAACATAGACAACCAGCAAGATTACTAGAGCCATGTGCTATTCCAGAATCAAAATGGGAGGTCATTTCGATGGATTTCATTGTTGGATTTCCACTCACGACAAGGAGACACAAATTGATTTTTATGGTAGCCGACACTCTGACGAAGAGTGCTCATTTTATTCATGTGTGTATGACATATCAGGCACCTAACATGGCTAGAATTTTCATCAACGAGATTGTGAGGTTGCATGGCATGCCTAAGAGGATTATATCCGATCGAGGATCGATATTTACTTAATGATTTTGGAATAGTTTCCAAGAGGCCTTGGGAACCCAACTTAACTTTAGTACTGCGTACCACCTGGAGACAGATGGGCAAACCAAACGAAAAAACCAAATCTTGGAGGGCATTTGGCGTATGTACATGATGGACCAACATAAGCATTGGGAAGAACTGTTTCCACTGGTACAATTCTCATATAACCACAGTTATCAAAGAACCATTAAGATGGCACCTTTAGAGTTTCTTTACGGGAGACCGTGTCGAAAGCCTTGAGTTGGGATCAGCTTGAGGATAGGGTCCTGGTGGGACCGGAAGCAATCCAAGAAATGGAAGATCAATCGCAAACAATAAGACAAAGGATCGTGGAAGCGCAGGATCGGTAGAAGAGTTATGCCAATGTGCATCATGTCGACCATAGTTATGATGTTGGTGATTGAGTATACTTCCGGGCGAAACCACATAAGAGTTCGATCAAGTTTGGAAGGGGTGCTAAAATATTTCCTAGGTCCATGGGATCGTGCGATATTGTGGAAAGAAGAGGGTCATGGCCTATTGACTAGCCTTGCCTAATCCTTGAGGTGTATGCATGATGTATTTCACGTCTCTGTTTGAGACATTATGTTAGTGATCCTACACATGTTTGACTTGAGTACCTTGCAGGTATTAGATTAGGGTGGGCTCATAGCTGAGCCGATCCGCATCCTCGATGATCACATTCTACAACTATGGCATCAAATAGTAGATCAGGTCAAGGTCCAGTGGGACAATTATAGTTCGCACTCAACGACCTGGGAGGACACATATAATATGCACCAGCAGTTTCCATTTTTGTTTGATAGATAGACTTATGATACCATGCCACACATTATTTCATCACTTATATACTGTGAAACTTCGGGACGATGTTTAGACCAAGATGGGGTGTATGTAACATCCTGCTCTTGCACACACTGAGTAAAGTTATTCTTTGAGGACACTTGCTTGCAAGTGATTCAAATTATTATACTATTGGTCATTTGATTATTATTATGAGGCATTATGGATATGATGATATGTTATTTTGTGTGTTTACATAGACAGGTATTATTGACTGGGTTCTCCTGAGTGTGTAAGACTTTGGACCTCGAGGATGCAGAGGCATCGATGAAACCCCTTAGTCTCTGGATTGAGTCAGGGAGTGAACTATTGGGGTTTGATTTTTTTTGATATTCCATATGTACATCTCATTAGATGTTATGATGATCGATTATTATTGTTGACATGATTTTTTGATGATGCAGGCTGACGATAGTTTGTCGACCAGACTCACATGTGGAGTAGAGGGGTCGCGCATGACAGCGAGAGACTTCGAGGGAGAGGTGTGGACAACATCCCTCCCACAGCCTACTAGCACTCTCACTGTGGCTTGAACTGTAGGTTAACGATTACCTAGTTCAAGAAGACCCATGATGTCATGAGGGCAGACTACGACAATCGCTCATGATGATTCTAAGGGGTGCGCAATAAGGAAGAAGCCTTATTCCTTAGAGGCCCTTAGTCTCCCACAAGATCACCTAAAGGAGTATTGAATCCAAGAGTGTTTTATGTCTACCAAGTCAGTCAAGAGGTGAGTGGAACCCTTGGTGGACTTAGTGCATCCTAAAGTTCATGTCGCGCAATGAAAAAGAAAAGAGGCATGTGGGACCCTTGGAGCACATAGTGCGCCCTGAAGAGCATGTCACGCAAGGAAAATGGAAAGAGGCTAGTGGCACTCTTGGAGTACCTAGTGTGTCCTGAAGGGCACGTCGTGTTTTTAACTAGTAAGTTAATAAACCTAAATGGCCTTAGAATGAATGATGTGACAAGTAATATTAAAAACAATTTCCCTAATAAAAATCTCGCCCAGTTGAGTGAAATTGAAATCTAGGTCTAAGTAACACATGTGTTATATATATATATATATATATATATATATATATATATATTAATCCTAATTAAAAATGTAACAAAGAGGGGGTAAGAAATTCAATTAAATTATTAAAATCAAATTTAAATGGGGGATTAAAATTTTAAAAGGGAATTGATTGTTTTTTTTTTCTACATGTGCTAATTAAAATTTATTAATTAAAAAGAAAAAGGTGTATAAAGTGATTTTTCTACACTTGCTAATTTGATTTTTAGTTAAAAAGGGAAATGAGGGAAACTTAAAAAAATAAGAAACTAAGGGAAAAGGGGGAAACATAAAGAGAAAGGAAACATAAGGAAAAAGCTAAATGTGTGACATAGTAAGGAATCTTGCCTTTAAGAACTTTCTAATTATGAACTCAACTAGGAATTTCGTAAAGGCGTAAGCCATTTAAAATGTGTAAGGGAATATTGGGACACCAAGAAGCGTTTTTAGGAATGATTTTTGGTGGGTGAGGGAAATAGGAATAATTAAATAATTAATGAAATTAATTTCTCGTGCAACTAGGGGGATGGGTGACATGTGTACGAGGGAGATTTTTTCTAATTAAATTGATGAAAAAGAAGTTAAATGAGAATTTGGGAAAGAAATCACTTAAAAACTCTATTAAAAGGATGGACGAGGAGGGGTATGTATCTGATCTTTTATGTGTAATGTTACATTGTAGAATTTTTGTCTTAACTGACTTATCTTGTGGGAGTTGGGATACCCAGCTCAAGTAAAGAGTGGTAGATCGACCTTGTGAGGCGAGATGGGTGTTATTTGTTCTCTGTTATAGTGTGTGTGGTCCCTTTGCGGCTTGAGGGGCTCAAGGGGAAGAAGAGTACCCCTAGATTTGGTGGAGAGGTACCAGTGAGTTCACATCGGTCAGCAAGTGAACACAAAATGAAGCATGCACGAGACAACGACTCCGAGCTATCACATTGGGCTATGGTACACATGCATTTATTTTTGAATGGTAGACTAATTTTTTTCTTTTGCTTTCATTATTGTACCTTTATTGTGTAATGAAATGTTTTTTACTCGGTGTTTTAATCAAAAAAATTAAAGTCATCCTATTCGTACACTTGTTTCCTTCTGAATTGATTTCCTTGGCAACCCAAACCCTGATTGCTATGACTGTTTAGTTTTTGTCTTATTGATTATTACGAAGAATTTTGTATTTTTCCCTTATCCCTTCAATCATTAGTCCATGCCTCAGAAGTCGGCCATGAGCTGAATTGATGCCCTCATTTTTTGTGCATGGATGATGAGTGCGAGACAAATTTTCCTAGTTGTTTATCCATTAACAATCCCAGAAGTTAAAATATGTGTTGAATGTTTAATCCTTGGTGCGATTGGTTTATCTTCTTCTCCTGCAATTGATTTGTTTCTTGCGGAGATCTTCTATTGCTTTCATTTTTCATCCTGGATTCATCGCCTACATTCTTCTTGGCTGGAATGTTTACAATTTAAAGGTTATGGTATCCTGCAATGCATCTAGATCTTTTAACCGATGAGAATTTGAATTCGTTTTATTGTTGAATGACCATTAAATGTGTCCAGTTTTTCTTTAGTTTTTATTGTTGAAGTAATCCTTTGTGCAATCTTTTCAGAACGTTTCACATGTAGTGTGAAATAATCTCTTGAGACCAGCATTTCATTTTTGTTACTGAATAATCCTTGAAATAATCATTTTGATTAATCCTTTTTAAATAATCCTGTTGAAATATTCTTTTGAAACAAG
Source organism: Picea engelmannii (assembly GCA_009831015.1). Taxonomy (NCBI): domain Eukaryota; kingdom Viridiplantae; phylum Streptophyta; class Pinopsida; order Pinales; family Pinaceae; genus Picea; species Picea engelmannii. The sequence continues at coordinate 798,340 of ML779272.1, read as the reverse complement.
AATTTCATTTTTCTGTTGAAAAAAACCCTCGAATTAATCGCTTCCTTGGAATTACCCTTGCCCTCATTGTGTAATCGCTTCAAAAAGTTGCACAAGCAATTCGATAAAAGTGATCTCATAGTGGAAGGCTTCCTTTACTATATTTTTAATATAAAATTTTAGACTGATCCATTTAGTTGGGGAATCACGAGTTGAGGGTGAACTTTTGATCACAAGGTCCTTTGTTATTCCAAGTATTGACTTTTGGATATGCAAGGAGACGTTAGCCTCTACACTCGCTCGTTTTTACCCAGTTTTCACATAGCGAATTCCCTTAAATGATTTTGGTTAGATAGCATTATAGGACATAAATTTTATTAATATCTAGCACATTGATTGACAGTAATTATTTTTCAGCTATTTTATAAATTGTATGACAACGAATATGGACAACGATCATGTACATACGGACAACGATTTACCATTTTGACCAATGTTATTTATCACCATGGTTTTTACTCAGCATTACTTATATATACAATGAATTGTTACACTTAATAGACAGAAAGTGTCATGTGCTAATAACCAGCATATTTTTAGACATAACTTCCTTTTAATGCTAGACAGGTATCAATGCTAAGCAGCATGCTTTTAGGCTACGATTTTATCCCAGATATCTTATAAACAACGACAATGTTTAATGGAAAGCGTTTGCATATGAACGATAGCGAACCTATGGCTGAGCATGATTGCGATTGTGTTTGTTGTTGAGTTTATCTTCTGACAACGAATGGAATAATAAACGTATGTTTAATTGCCATATAAATGCAATAATGTGTGTATATAGATGTTGGACAACTAATGGTATAGTCAATGATTTCATCTTTTTATGCCAGCTTTATCATACTCCTCTGCATTCCATTAACCATTTCTTGACTGCGTTATATTACCTTATTCACTCTGTGTTTTACTTAGATTACCCGATTTACATGTTTACTTACTCCGACCTGGATGGCTTAGCAACGAATTTCACCTTGATACAATATCATTATTAGTGGGCATCAAATTTAAATATTTGATAGCGATTTTTAAACTTTCTTTATGTCTGTGTATTGGCAACGATTGGGACTGTGTAATGGTGGCATTTTTCTATTATAGAAAGCGATTTATTTATATTGGATTATTTTATATGTTAAACAACGTTCTATAGTTATCAATCAATAGACTTGTTATTGTACATCGGTTCTTAATGTTTATTAAGGAAGTTCTTTCAATTTCTTATCATAACAGTTTCATAAATTGTTTACAACCATTCCTTAATTGTTATTTGTTATTTCAGCAGTTCTTTAAATGTTTAATAAAGCAGTCTTAGTTGTATATTTCAACAGTTTCTTTAATTATTAAAATACAATAGTTTCATAACCTCAAGTTCCATGTTGTGCAAGTGGATGTTAAAGGGTTATCTTTTTCCACATTTTATGTTGTGGGTAAGCACGATTTCTGATACAAGACCTTATATATCAGTTGGAATTATCATAAGGTATATCAGAATATACATTGCATTTTATGGGATATAAAAATTTTCTTAGAGTGGTAGAAGTTGATATGGTTGTTTTGTAGTGGTTATCTTGACTTCACTGTGGCTAAGGATCCCTTGTATCTTTTGCAACTTTAAATTATTGACAACCTTGTTAGAGCGAGTCGAAGTCCCTAGTTTATGCCTGACATATCGGAGGTCATGCATTATTAGAACCGTTTTTCCACTTACAATTCTGGAAGCGAGATCGTTTCCTTCTTATAATTCCATTTTCCACTTATGTGTGATGTTAGGTGACTGCTTCCCTTACTTAGATTTATTGCTCCTAACTTTTGATTGATTTTATACATTGTGCGCACCCATTTTCAAGTATCACATGTCATTTGAAGATAGCTTGGGGCTCTTATAATTTGACCTTGCACAATTAAAGGTAATGAATGTGGCTACCCGGCGTTCGAAGTATAGCATTAGATTAGGGTATTATCTTCTATAGATTTTTTTTAGGTGTGACAATTAAGTTTGGACTTCTTGATTTAAAGGCTTAGGACTGTTTAAGCTTGTGCCTTAGTTACTTGCGCTTGACGCGTTTTGGCGACATGATTCCTTAGTATGGGATCAATGTGCGCTTTGTTAGAGAAGCGCATACGAAAATTGGCTAGGTCATGCGCTTCCCATGTAGGGTGAAGTGGTTTTTGTAATTGAATTTTGGTACCTTGTTCTGCAATGTTGTGATTGTTCTCACTCGGCATAAGGGTTCTAATCATTGGTCGTTGAAGTTGTTGGGTTGCATTGATTAGATTTTCGTGTGTTACATCCAACTGCATGATGTGTTGGTACGTTGGGTTGTTACATTGATTGTTTCATGAATTATGTGTGTTTTGTCCGTCATCAAGTTGTGTTATTTAATTGTTGTCATTGCTGTCGTCGTGTTTCAAAATAAAAAAATTCCTTCATGTTGAGTCACTTGTAGTCGTAACGTCAGGGTCGTTACATCAAACAAGGTTGTCCCTTGTCCCCTACCCTTTTTGGCATATGCATTTTCAAGTTGGAAGAATGCTTGGAAAATGAAGGTTGTGTCAGCCCTACTCTCACTGGTATAGTCATCAATATTCTTCTTTATGATGATGATATCGTTCTTATGGCAATGATTCCCCATGATCTTGAAAACCAACTAAGAATCCTCAAGGATTTTTGCTCCAATATGGGTTTGACTGTTAATACTGATAAGGCTAAGGTCATGATTATTAAATCAAATAAGATCCCTTATGATACCTTTCTATATGAAAACAACAACTTGGAGAAAGTGACTTCATACAAATATCTTTGAATTGATATTCACCACAAGCTCAATTGGAATTATAGCATTGAGAAATGGATTATTGGGGTATGGAAATTTTATTATGGGCTTGAAAAAAATTCTAAATTAGCTGATCTTTGGAGTTGGGATAAGAAGAAACTCCTCTTTGAGACTCTTGTGACACCTGTTATTCTTTATGGATGTGAAGTCTGGGGTTGTAGTAAATATAGAGAAAATACAAAAGCATTTTATAACCTATAATCTCAAAATTAAAGGAAATACGCCCTATCCCATCCTCCTCTAAGAAACAAGTATCTCCCCCATTGAGAGCATGACTATCATTGAGAGCATGGCTATGATTAGATACCTAATGTATAAGAACAAGTTAAACAACACAGAAGACAAGAGGCTAACTAAAATTGCTTCAAAATCAAGTCATAATCACCATCGAGTCAAGTGAGGATGGCATAAATACACCCAATCTTGTCTAAACTATTGGGGAATCATGGAAGAAACCATTTTTCAAAATAAACATACTATTAAAAAAAATGTCAAATCAAAATTTAAGGAGAAAATGTGGTGTGATAAAGAGTTAGAGGAAAAAATAAAATTAAGGTATTATAAATATGTAATGAACTGTAATCTAGAAGATCAAAATTATCTATCTGTTTTGAGAAGTGTAAAGAAAAAAATAAGCATTTCTAAGATAAGAACAAATTCTCACGAGCTCCATAGTGAAATTGGGTGTTGTTCAATTCCTAAAATGCCATGGGATGAAAGAGTGTGTCACCTTTGTGACACTAAGAATGTTGAAGATGAAAAACACTTTCTCTTAGATTGTCCAACCTACACCCATATTAGATCTCATTTTCAAAATATTTATCACACTACCAACCTTCCTAACCTCTTAACTCAACAAAAGTATGGTGATCTTGGAAAGCTTCTCTTAACGCTTTTTGAGCACAGAAATAAAATTCTAAAGAATCACAAGTAATCACTTACCCTCTTAAGGTCTGATAGACCAATTCGGTCTTAGTAGATATTAATCATCATCATCATTAAGTGTCTCTCAATAAAATCATTATCATTAATCAAAACAAACTTAAATACCACAAAGATTTTATAAATATTAATTGGATAATTTAAAATTATTTTTTCAATTTTATGAGTTTAAAAAATTTCTAATTTGTCTAATTTGTATACAATAAAAAAAAGTTGAGAATGATCACCAATTCTTTTTAAGTTATATTATCTTTAAATTCATAATGATTTCATTTTCTCTATATTTAAATATAAAGATCACAATCTCAAAAATATTTAATATTGCTACTTTTATAAATGTTAGAAATTATTGATCTTAAGGTAAGAAAAAACCTATCATAAAAACTCATATATATCGGCGACAAAAGTTGGTCTATCATATCTATAAAATAAAATTACTTACTTTGAAATATCTTTGGCTTTTTGAAATATCTTTGGCTTTTATGGATTAACAAGTTATAAAAAATCAGAATATCATTTCGAGAGAAAATAATGATGTTCATTCCTTACTTTATTCAACTCACAAAATTTTCAAATTTGATGTTCATAGCCTATTTTATCATAAAGCTCATGAAGATTGGTTATTACCTTTGCAACCATTATTTTCTTCTTTGAACTAGCAATAATAATTAAATAATTGTAATTTTTCTAACTTGGGATTAATGAATTTGGTATAGAATATTGAAAAAACTTTAAATGGTATTGATATTTTTGAAAGT
>ML779272.1:749336-767591 GCA_009831015.1 Picea engelmannii | reverse complement strand
ACTTTCAAAAATATCAATACCATTTAAAGTTTTTTCAATATTCTATACCAAATTCATTAATCCCAAGTTAGAAAAATTACAATTATTTAATTATTATTGCTAGTTCAAAGAAGAAAATAATGGTTGCAAAGGTAATAACCAATCTTCATGAGCTTTATGATAAAATAGGCTATGAACATCAAATTTGAAAATTTTGTGAGTTGAATAAAGTAAGGAATGAACATCATTATTTTCTCTCGAAATGATATTCTGATTTTTTATAACTTGTTAATCCATAAAAGCCAAAGATATTTCAAAAAGCCAAAGATATTTCAAAGTAAGTAATTTTATTTTATAGATATGATAGACCAACTTTTGTCGCCGATATATATGAGTTTTTATGATAGGTTTTTTCTTACCTTAAGATCAATAATTTCTAACATTTATAAAAGTAGCAATATTAAATATTTTTGAGATTGTGATCTTTATATTTAAATATAGAGAAAATGAAATCATTATGAATTTAAAGATAATATAACTTAAAAAGAATTGGTGATCATTCTCAACTTTTTTTTATTGTATACAAATTAGACAAATTAGAAATTTTTTAAACTCATAAAATTGAAAAAATAATTTTAAATTATCCAATTAATATTTATAAAATCTTTGTGGTATTTAAGTTTGTTTTGATTAATGATAATGATTTTATTGAGAGACACTTAATGATGATGATGATTAATATCTACTAAGACCGAATTGGTCTATCAGACCTTAAGAGGGTAAGTGATTACTTGTGATTCTTTAGAATTTTATTTCTGTGCTCAAAAAGCGTTAAGAGAAGCTTTCCAAGATCACCATACTTTTGTTGAGTTAAGAGGTTAGGAAGGTTGGTAGTGTGATAAATATTTTGAAAATGAGATCTAATATGGGTGTAGGTTGGACAATCTAAGAGAAAGTGTTTTTCATCTTCAACATTCTTAGTGTCACAAAGGTGACACACTCTTTCATCCCATGGCATTTTAGGAATTGAACAACACCCAATTTCACTATGGAGCTCGTGAGAATTTGTTCTTATCTTAGAAATGCTTATTTTTTTCTTTACACTTCTCAAAACAGATAGATAATTTTGATCTTCTAGATTACAGTTCATTACATATTTATAATACCTTAATTTTATTTTTTCCTCTAACTCTTTATCACACCACATTTTCTCCTTAAATTTTGATTTGACATTTTTTTTAATAGTATGTTTATTTTGAAAAATGGTTTCTTCCATGATTCCCCAATAGTTTAGACAAGATTGGGTGTATTTATGCCATCCTCACTTGACTCGATGGTGATTATGACTTGATTTTGAAGCAATTTTAGTTAGCCTCTTGTCTTCTGTGTTGTTTAACTTGTTCTTATACATTAGGTATCTAATCATAGCCATGCTCTCAATGATAGTCATGCTCTCAATGGGGGAGATACTTGTTTCTTAGAGGAGGATGGGATAGGGCGTATTTCCTTTAATTTTGAGATTATAGGTTATAAAATGCTTTTGTATTTTCTCTATATTTACTACAACCCCAGACTTCACATCCATAAAGAATAACAGGTGTCACAAGAGTCTCAAAGAGGAGTTTCTTCTTATCCCAACTCCAAAGATCAGCTAATTTAGAATTTTTTTCAAGCCCATAATAAAATTTCCATACCCCAATAATCCATTTCTCAATGCTATAATTCCAATTGAGCTTGTGGTGAATATCAATTCAAAGATATTTGTATGAAGTCACTTTCTCCAAGTTGTTGTTTTCATATAGAAAGGTATCATAAGGGATCTTATTTGATTTAATAATCATGACCTTAGCCTTATCAGTATTAACAGTCAAACCCATATTGGAGCAAAAATCCTTGAGGATTCTTAGTTGGTTTTCAAGATCATGGGGAATCATTGCCATAAGAACGATATCATCATCATAAAGAAGAATATTGATGACTATACCAGTGAGAGTAGGGCTGACACAACCTTCATTTTCCAAGCATTCTTCCAACTTGAAAATGCATATGCCAAAAAGGGTAGGGGACAAGGGACAACCTTGTTTGATGTAACGACCCTGACGTTACGACTACAAGTGACTCAACATGAAGGAATTTTTTTATTTTGAAACACGACGACAGCAATGACAACAATTAAATAACACAACTTGATGACGGACAAAACACACATAATTCATGAAACAATCAATGTAACAACCCAACGTACCAACACATCATGCAGTTGGATGTAACACACGAAAATCTAATCAATGCAACCCAACAACTTCAACGACCAATGATTAGAACCCTTATGCCGAGTGAGAACAATCACAACATTGCAGAACAAGGTACCAAAATTCAATTACAAAAACCACTTCACCCTACATGGGAAGCGCATGACCTAGCCAATTTTCGTATGCGCTTCTCTAACAAAGCGCACATTGATCCCATACTAAGGAATCATGTCGCCAAAACGCGTCAAGCGCAAGTAACTAAGGCACAAGCTTAAACAGTCCTAAGCCTTTAAATCAAGAAGTCCAAACTTAATTGTCACACCTAAAAAAAATCTATAGAAGATAATACCCTAATCTAATGCTATACTTCGAACGCCGGGTAGCCACATTCATTACCTTTAATTGTGCAAGGTCAAATTATAAGAGCCCCAAGCTATCTTCAAATGACATGTGATACTTGAAAATGGGTGCGCACAATGTATAAAATCAATCAAAAGTTAGGAGCAATAAATCTAAGTAAGGGAAGCAGTCACCTAACATCACACATAAGTGGAAAATGGAATTATAAGAAGGAAACGATCTCGCTTCCAGAATTGTAAGTGGAAAAACGGTTCTAATAATGCATGACCTCCGATATGTCAGGCATAAACTAGGGACTTCGACTCGCTCTAACAAGGTTGTCAATAATTTAAAGTTGCAAAAGATACAAGGGATCCTTAGCCACAGTGAAGTCAAGATAACCACTACAAAACAACCATATCAACTTCTACCACTCTAAGAAAATTTTTATATCCCATAAAATGCAATGTATATTCTGATATACCTTATGATAATTCCAACTGATATATAAGGTCTTGTATCAGAAATCGTGCTTACCCACAACATAAAATGTGGAAAAAGATAACCCTTTAACATCCACTTGCACAACATGGAACTTGAGGTTATGAAACTATTGTATTTTAATAATTAAAGAAACTGTTGAAATATACAACTAAGACTGCTTTATTAAACATTTAAAGAACTGCTGAAATAACAAATAACAATTAAGGAATGGTTGTAAACAATTTATGAAACTGTTATGATAAGAAATTGAAAGAACTGCCTTAATAAACATTAAGAACCGATGTACAATAAAAAGTCTATTGATTGATAACTATAGAACGTTGTTTAACATATAAAATAATCCAATATAAATAAATCGCTTTCTATAATAGAAAAATGCCACCATTGCACAGTCCCAATTGTTGCCAATACACAGACATAAAGAAAGTTTAAAAATTGCTATCAAATATTTAAATTTGATGCCCACTAATAATGATACTGTATCAAGGTGAAATTCGTTGCTAAGCCATCCAGGTCGGAGTAAGTAAACATGTAAATCGGGTAATCTAAGTAAAACACAGAGTGAATAAGGCAATATAACGCAGTCAAGAAATGGTCAATGGAATGCAGAGGAGTATGATAAAGCTGGCATAAAAAGATGAAATCGTTGACTATACCATTAGTTGTCCAACATCTATATACACACATTATTGGATTTATATGGCAATTAAACATACGTTTATTATTACATTCGTTGTCAGAAGCTAAACTCAACAACAAACACAATCGCAATCATGCTCAGCCATAGGTTCGCTATCGTTCATATGCAAACGCTTTCCATTAAAAATTATAGTTGTTTATAAGATATCTGGGATAAAATCGTAGCCTAAAAGCATGCTGCTTAGCATTGATACCTGTTTAGCATTAAAAGGAAGTTATGTCTAAAAATATGCTGGTTATTAGCACATGACACTTTCTGTCTATTAAGTGTAACAATTCATTGTATATATAAGTAATGCTGAGTTAAAACCATGGTGGTAAATAACATTGGTCTAAATGGTAAATTGTTGTCCGTATGTACACGATCGCTGTCAATATTCGTTGTCATACAATTTATAAAATAGCTGAAAAATAATTACTGTCAATCAATGTGCTAGATATTAATAAAATTTATGTCCTATAATGCTATCTAACCAAAATCATTTAAGGGAATTCCCTATGTGAAAACTGGGTAAAAACGAGCGAGTGTAGAGGCTAACGTCTCCTTGCATATCCAAAAGTCAATACTTGGAATAACGAAGGACCTTGTGATCAAAAGTTCACCCTCAACTCGTGATTCCCAACTAAATGGATCAGTCTAAAATTTTATATTAAAAATATAGTAAAGGAAGACTTCCACTGATGAGATCACTTTTATCGAATTGCTTGTGCAACTTTTTGAAGCGATTACACAATGAGGGCAAGGGTAATTCAAAAGAATATTTCAACAGGATTATTTAAAAAGGATTAATCAAAATGATTATTTCAAGGATTATTCAGTAACAAAAATGAAATGCTGGTCTCGAGATTATTTCACACTGCATGTGAAACCTTCTGAAGGGATTGCACAAAGGATTATTTTAACAGTAAAAACTAAATAAAAATTGGACACATTTAATGGTCATTCAACAATAAAACAAATTCGAACTCTCATTGGTTAAAAGATCTAGATGCACTGCAGGATACCATAACCTTTAAACTGTAAACATTCCAGCCAAGAAGAATGTAGGCGATGAATCCAGGATGAAAAATGAAAGCAGTAGAAGATCTTCGCAAGAAACAAATCAATCGCAAGAGTAGAAGATAAGCCAATCGCACCAAGGATTAAACATTCAACACAGATTTTAACATTCTGGGATTGGTCATTCAAATCACAGAGTTAATCATTCACAATAAGCATAAGGACCAAACATTCGGAAATGAATCAATCAACACAAAGATAAGTAATGGATAAACAACTAGGAAAATTTATCTTGCACTCATCATCCATGCACAAAAAATGAGGGCATTTCAATCTATAGGTATTTAAAAACCAAAGTGACGACCGTCAATTCGGCTCATGGCTGACTTCTCAGGCATGAACTAATGATTGAAGGGATAAGGGAAAAACACAAAATTCTTCGTAATAATCAATAAAACAAAAACTGAACAGTCATAGCAATCAGGGTTTGGGTTGACAAGGAAATCAATTCAAAAGGCAACAAGTGTAGGAATAGGATGACTTTAATTTCTTTGATTAAAACACTTAGTAAAAAACATTTCATTACACAATAGAGGTACAGCAATGAAACCGAAAGAAAAAAATTAGTCTACCATTCAAAAATAAATGCATGTGTACCGTAGCCCAATGCGACAGCTCGGAGTCATTGTCTTGCGCACGCTTCGTTTTGTGTTCACTTGCTGACCGATGTGACCTCACCGGTACCTCCCCACCAAAACTAGAGGTACTCTTCTTCCCCCTGAGCACCTCAAGCCACAAAGGGACCACACACACTATACCAGAGAACAAATAACACTCATATCGCCTCACAAGGTCGAGCTACCACTCCTTACCCCAGCTGGGTATCTCAACTCCCACAAGATAAGTCAGTCAAGACAAAAATTATATAGTGTAACGTTACATATAAAAGATCAGATACATACCCCTCCTCGTCCATCCTTTTAATAGAGTTTTTAAGTGATTTCTTTCCGAAATTCTCATTTAACTTCTTTTTCATTAATTTAATTAGAAAAAATCTCCCCCGTACACATGTCACCCATCCCCCTAGTTGCACCATAAATTAATTTCATTAATTATTTAATTATTCCTATTTCCCTCACCCACCAAAAATCATTCATAAAAACGCTTCTTGGTGTCTCAATATTCCCTTATACATTTTAAATGGCTTACACCTTTACTAAATTCCTAGTTGAGTTCATAATTAGAAAGTTCTTAAAGACAAGATTCCTTACTATGTCAGACATTCAACTTTTTCCTTATGTTTCCCTTTCTCTTTATGTTTCCCCCTTTTCCCTTAGTTTCTTATTTTTTTAAGTTTCCCTCATTTCCCTTTTTAACTAAAAATCAAATTAGCAAGTGTAGAAAAATCACCTTATACCCCTTTTTCTTTTTAATTAATAAATTTTAATTAGCACATGTAGAAAAAAAAAAACAATCAATTCCCTTTTAAAATTTTAATCCCCCATTGAAATTTGATTTTAATAATTTAATTGAATTTTTTACCCCCTCCTTGTTACATTTTTAATTAGGATTAATATATATATATATATATATATATATATATATATATATATATATATATATATAACACATGTGTTACTTAGACCTAGATTTTAATTTCACTCGACTGGGCGAGATTTTTATTAGGGAAATTGTTTTTAAATATTACTTGTCACATCATTCGTTCTAAGGCCATTTAGGTTTATTAACTTACTAGTTAAAAACAGGACCTGCCCTTCAGGAGACACTAGGTGCTCCAAGGGTGCCACTAGCTTCTTTCTGTTTTCCTTGTGCGACGTGCTCTTCAGGAAGCACTATGTGCTCTAAGGGTCCCACATGCCTCTTTTTTTTTTCCTTGTGCAACATGACCTTTAGGAAGCACTAAGTCCTCCAAGGGTTCCACTCACCTCTTGACTGACTTGGTAGACATAAAATACCCTTGGATTCAATACTGCGCTAGGTGATCTTGTGGGAGACTAAGGGCCTCTAAGGAATAAGGCTTCTTCCTTATTGCACGCCCCTTAGAATCATCATGAGCGATTGTCGTAGTCTGCCCTCATGACATCATGGGTCTTTTTGAACTAGGTAATCGTTAACCTACAGTTCAAGCCACAATGAGAGTGCTAGTAGGTTGTGGGAGGGATGTTGTCCACACCTCTCCCTCAAAGTCTTTCATTGTCATGTGTGACCCCTCTACTCCACATGTGAGTCTGGTCGACAAACTATCGTCAGCTTGCATCATCAAAAAATCATGTCAACAATAATAATCGATCATCATAACATCTAATGAGATGTACATATGGCATATGAACAACAATCAAACCCTAATAGTCCACTCCTTGACTCAATCCAGAGTCCAAGGGGTTTCATCGATGCCTCTGCATCCTCGAGGTCCAAAGTCTTGCACACTCAGGAGAACCCAGTCAATAACACCTGTCTATGTAAACACACAAAATAACATATCATCATATCCATAATGCCTCATAATAATAATCAAACGACCAATAGTATAATAATTCGGATCACTTGCAAGCAAGTGTCCTCAAAGAATAAGTTTACTCAGTGCGCGCAAGAGGAGGATGTTACATACACCCCATCTTGGTCTAAACGTCATCTCGAAGTTTCACAGTATATAAGTGATTAAATAATGTGTGTCACGGTATCATAAGTCTATCTATCAAACAAAAATGGAAATTGTTGGCGCATATCATATGCGTCCTCCCAGGTCATTGAGTGTGGACTATAATTGTCCCACTAGACCTTGACCTGATCTACTATTTGACGCCATAGTTTTAGAATGTGATCATCCAGGATGCGGATCAGCTCAGTTGTGAGCGCACCCTCATCTGATACCTGTAAGGTACTCAAGTCAAACATGTGTAGGATCACTAACATAATGTCTCAAACAAAGATGTGAAATACATCATGCATACACCTCAAGGATCGGGAAAGGCTAGTCAATAGGCCATGACCCTCTCCTTTCCACAATATCACATGATCCCATGGAACTAGGAGATATTTTAGCACCCCTTCCAAACTTGATCGAACTCTTATGTGGTTTTTCTCGCAAGAATACTTGATCACCAACATCGTTACTATGGTCTACATGATGCGCATTGACATAACTCTTCTACCGATCCTGCGCTTCCACGATCCTTTGTCTTATTGTTTGCGATTGATCTTCCATTTCTTGGATCGCTTCCGGTCCCACTAGGACCCTATCCTCAAGCCAATCCCAACTCAAGGCTTCCGACATGGTCTCCCGTAAAGAAACTCTAAAGGCACCATCTTAATGGTGCTTTGATAACTGTGGTTATATGAGAATTGTACCAATGGCAATAATTCTTCCCAGTGCTTATGTTGGTCCATCATGTACATACGCCAAATGTCCTCCAAGATTTGGTTTGTTCATTTGGTTTGCCCATCTGTCTTCAGGTGGTATACAGTACTAAAGCTAAGATGGGCTCCCAAGGCCTCCTGGAAACTATTCCAAAATCATCCAGTAAACATCAATTCTTGATCAAATATAATCCTCTTAGGCATGCCATGCAGTCTCACAATCTCACTCATGAAAATTCTAGCCATGTCAGGTGCCTGATACGTCATACACACAGGAATAAAATGAGAACTCTTCATCAAAGTGTCAGCTACCACAAAAATCAAGTCGTGTCTCCTTGTCGTGAGTGGAAATCCAATAATGAAATCCATCAAAATGACCTCCCATTTTGATTCCGGAATAGCGTGTGGCCCTAGTAATCTTCCTGGTTGTCTATGTTTAGGCTTCACCTACTGAAATTCTAGACATGTTTCCACGTAGTTGATTATGTCTTCCTTCATTTTTTTCTCGAAGAATAAGGGTTGAAGGTCTACCCTCATCTTCATGACTCTTGGGTGAGCCATGCACCCTGCTTCATGAGCCTTATTTAGGATCAAACTTCTCAACCCGTCGTTGGGTGGTATGTAGATTCTACCTTTAAATATCAATGATCCATTGTTTTCCATAATAAATCCTTCAAATTTTGGTACCATCATTGTGTTTTGTATGATATAATCCTTGAACTACTTGCACTAGTCATCGTTGCGTTGTAAAATTAGAATATTTTCACATAGATTCGTCTGAAGAGGCAATCACTGAAAAGATGCATGGTCTTTGACTCCTCGCATCCTCCATTCTATTCGCTGTCCCTTTTATGTAGAAATCTCAAGGTCATTCTCACTAAGAAATTCCGACCAATGTCGTTGTAGCACATTCAATTCACTTTACGTAAAGACATGTTTTAGTCCACAATGGTCCATTTTTAGTTCAATTTTCGTCTAATAAGGTAGTGTCTCCAAACTCTCAAGGCATAATCAATGGCTAACAACTCCAATTCATGCATTGCATAGCTCTCCTCATGCCTTCCCAACTTTCTCTAGATGTAAGCGATCACTCGATCGAATTGCATCAAGACTCCGCCTAAGCCTTCTTTGGATGCGTCAGTGCATACCAAGAAGTTCGCACCCATGTCAAGGACCTTTAGTATCAGTGTTGTTTTCAACAACTCCTTGAGCCTCCGAAATTCTTCCGCGTATTCTCAGTCCAAACAAACTTCTTATTCTTATTCTGCAATTCCATAATCGAATTTTCCATCTTTGAGAAACCCTCCACAAACCATCGATAGTATCCCGATAAAACTATGAAGCTACGCACTTTCGTGACATTTGTTGAAGTATGTCATTCCATAATAGCCTTGACCTTTGTTGGATCCATGGAGATACCTTCGCTGGAGATGACATTCCCTAAGTAGTGAATCTTCGATTGATAAAATGAGAATTTAGATAATTTCCCATTCAATTTGTTCTCTCGTAGACACTGTAGTACCAAGCGCAAGTGCTTGTCATGCTCCTCCATTGTCCACAAGTAAATCAAAATATCATCAATGAATACTTGGATGAACTTGTCGAAGTATTCGTAGATCACCCCGTTCATCAAACTCATAAATACCCCAGGTGTGTTTGTCAGTCCAAATGGTAAAGAAGTAAACTCATAATGTCCAAACCTCGTCTTTAAAAGTGGTATTAGGGACGTCATCCTCCTTGACCCATAACTAGTGATACCCTGATCTCAAGGCGATCTTTGAAAACACTGTCACACCTTTCATCTGATCAAACAGATCATCGATCATTGGCAACAACTATTGATTCTTGATCGTTTCCTTGTTCAATTGATGACAGTCAATGCAGAGTCTCCACGGACCATCCTTCTTTCATATGAAAATAACAGGCACACCCCATGGTGACACACTGAGACGTATAAGTCCCAGGTCCAACAACTCCTTTAGTTTCATTTTCAACTACTGTAAATCTGGAGTCGACATTCGATAAGGCGTCTTACTATCAGCTCAGTCCTCGATTTTAGGTTAATGGTAAATTTCAATTCCCTCTCCGGAGGCATCCCAGGTAACTCCTCAGGGAAGACGTCCCCAAACTCTCTCGCCACCAAAAGGTGTTCTAGATCTTTTGTTGCTCCCTTCTTGTATAATTCAAGGATCACATAAATCTTACATCTCTTGCACATTCTCTTTCGTAAATTTAAGGAAGAGATGAACCTCAGGGAAATTCCCTGGTTCCAACTTACAATCATGGACCAAGATCAACTGTTTTGTTTTACAGTTGAGTATCACCTCACGCGATTCCAACCAGTACAAACCGATCAAAACATCAATGATCCTAATATCATGACATAAAGGTTGGCCCTGCTGACAAACTCTCCCAGGTTAAGGCTACAATGCATAACCTTTGGTAGCACCTAGATCTATCAAATTCTAAGGGTCTGGTCAATGCTAGTACCTGACGTCTCAAGCACAGTCGACTGGTGCTTTTCCTAGTGGTCATTCATCGCTGCATGAATCCGATGGAACTTACCAAAATCTCCCATGGTAGTGGGTTTGGCTAATCCAGATGCTCTATTCCTCTCTACCAGGAAGACTCACTAGAAATGTGGCTCCCCACATTCCAACACACCTTCTTCGGTCCAGTATTCCTAGTACCCAAACTAGAAGATGAATCATAACACTAAGGACAAAAACGAACTTGTTGACCTTAAGTTCTCTCTAATTTAGTGCAGAGCATACCAAAACATCTCCAAAAACTGGCCTTGTACTTGGCCACCATAAGACCTCCCTGTCACAAGGCGTTGAACTTGTTGAGTTGAGGCTCAGTGAATTCCTCCAATAGAAGCCACTCTCGGAACCATTCCTCGAACAATTCCCATGACACATCTTCGATGACCATGTTCAAGTGCGGTAGGAGCATCTTCCACCATAGAAGAGTGCTCCCCTTCAACTGAAAGACTGCCATGTGAACCTTCATGTTGGAGGTATAGTCGCAAAGTGATAAACACATCACCATATTCTCCAACTATGCCTCAGCAGGTGCATCGTCTGGGTCACCAAAGAACTCGAGAAATTTGACCTTCTCGAGTTCGCAGTGAAACCTAATGGTATTGGCTGGGGCGCTCTGTGGACCCTTAGGGTACAGGCGCCCTGGCCTCAACTTAGTACAAATGGTGAATCAAGTCCTCTGACATTCCCTGGAAGGGCCTTGTCAGACCATCATCATCCCTTAAAACATTTGAATCCAACCCAAAGACTTGTTCTTCCCCATGGGGTTCAGACTCCGAGGTTGCAGGCTCTTATGGAGGCATCACACCTCCTTTCATTCCACTACGCAATGAACCTTTATTGTGTCCTCTAATTGAGATCACCGCATGGACAAGTTAAACTTTTTTTTTTATTATTAGCGCTAGGTCAATACTCAAGGGTTTACTGGAGTGGAAAGCCTGGCGATCCATAGTCGCAGGGTTTAACCCGCTCTAATACCATATGTAATGACCTTGACATTACGTATACAAGTGACTCAATGCAAAGGAATTTTTTTTTTTGAAACATGATGACAACAACAAAAACAGTTAAATAACACAACTTGATGATGAACACAACACATGCAATTTAGGAAATATACAACGTAACGAACCAGCGTACTAGCACATCATGCAGCTGGATGTAACACATGAAAATCCAATCAATTCAACCCAACAACTTCAATGACCAGTGATTAGAATCTTTATGGCGAGTGAGAACAATCACAATGTTGCAGAACAAGGTACCAAAATTCAATTACAAAAACCACTTCACCCTACACGGGAAGCGCATGACCCAGCCAGTTTTTGTATGTGCTTCTCTATCAACGCGTGCATTGATCCCATCCTAAGGAATCATGCCACCAAAACACGTCAAGAGAAAGTAACCAAGGCGCAAGCTTAGACAGTCCTAAGCCTTTAAATCAAGACAGCAAAGCCCCATGCCAGAAGTCCAAACTTAACTGTCACACCTAAAACAAATCTATAGAAGATAATACCCTAATCTAATGCTATACTTCAAAGTCAGGTAACCACATTCATTACCTTTAATTGTGCAAGGTCAAATTATAAGATCCACAAGCCATCTCCAAACAACATATGATACTTGAAAATGGGTGCGTGCAATGTATAAAATCAATCAAAGGTTAGAAGCAATAAATCTAAGTAAGGGAAGTGGTCACCTAACATCACACATAAGTGGCAAATGGAATTATAAGAAGGCAATGATCTCTCTTCAATAATTTTGAGTGGCAGAAGGGTTCTAATAATGCATGACCTCTGGTATGTCGAACATAAACTAGGGACTTCGACTCGCTCTAGCAAGGTTGTTAGTAATTTAAAGTTGCAAAATATACAAGGGATCCTTAGCCACAGTGAAGTGAAGATAACCACTACAAAACAACCATATCAACTTCTACCACTCTAAGAAACATTTTATATCCCTTAAAATGCAATGTATATTCTGATATACCTTATGATAATTCCAACTGATATATAAGGTATTGTATCAGAAATTTTTCTTACCCACAACATAAAATGTGGAAAAACATAACCCTTTAACATCCAATTCCACAACATGGAACTTGAGGTTATGATACTACTGTATTTTAATAATTAAAGAAACTGTTGAAATATACAACTAAGACTGCTTTAATAAACATTTAAAGAACTATTGAAATAACAAATAACAATTAAATAACGGTTGTAAACAATTTATGAAATTGTTATGATTAACAATTGAAGGAACTTCCTTAATAATGATTAAGAACTGATGTACAATAACAAGTCTATTGATTGATAACTATAGAACATTGTTTAACATATAAAATAATCCAATATAAATAAATATCTTTCTATAATAGCAAAATGCCACCATTGCAAAGTCCCAAACGCTGCCAATACACAGACATAAAGTAACTTCAGAATTGTTGTCAAATATTTAAATTCGCTGCCCACTAATAATGAGATTGTATCAAGGTGAAATTCATTTCCAAGCCATCTAGGTCGAAGTAAGTAAACATGTAAATATGGTAATCTAAGTAAAACACAAAGTGAATAAGGTAATATAACGCAGTCAAGAAGTGGTCAATGGAACGCAGAGGAGTATGATAAACATGGCATAAAAATAAGAAATCAATGACTATACCATTAGCTGTCCAACATCTATATACACACATTATTGCATTTCTATGGAAATTAAACATACATTTATTATTACATTCGTTGTCAGAAGCTAAACACGGCAACAAACACAATAACAATCACTCTCAGTGATAGGTTCAATGTCGTTCATATGCAAATGTTGTCCATTAAACATTCTCGTTGTCTATAAGATATCTGGGATGAAAACGCAGCCTAAAAGCATGTTTCCTAGCATTGATACCCTGTCTAGCATTAAAAGGAAGTTTTGTCTAAAAATATGTTGGCTATTATCACATGACACTTGTTGTATATTAAGTGTAACAATTCGATGTATATATAAGTAATGTTGAGTTAAAACCATGGTGGTAAATAACAAAGGTCAAAATGGTAAATCGTTGTCAGTATGTATAGGATATCTGTCAATATTCGTTGTCATACAATATACAAAATAGCTGAAAAATAATTATTGTCAATCAATGTGCTAGATATTAATAAAAATTTTGTCCTATAATGTTATCTAACCAAAATCATTTAAGGGAATTCGCTATGTGAAAGCTGGGTAAAAATGGGTGAGTGTAGAGGCTAACATCTCCTTGAATATCCAAAAGTCAATACTCAAAATAACGAAGGAGCTTGCGATCAAAAGTTCGCCCTCAACTCGTGATGCCCAACTAAATGGATCAGTCTAAAATTTTATAGTAAAAATATAGTAAAGGAATCCTTCCACTCAAGAGATCACTTTTATCAAATTGCTTGTGCAACTTTCTGAAGCGATTACACAATGAGGGTAGGGGTAATTCCAAGCAAGCGATTAATGCAAGGGTTTTTTTCAACAGAAAAATGAAATGCTTGTTTCAAAAGAATATTTCAACAAGATTATTTAAAAAGGATTAATCAAAATGCTTATTTCAAGGATTATTCAGCAGTAAAAATGAAATTCTTGTCTCAAGGGATTATTTCACACTGCATGTGCAACCTTCTGAAGTGATTACACAAAGGATTATTTCAAGAGTAAAAACTAAATAAAAAATGGACACATTTAATGGTCATTCAACAATAAAAAGAATTTGAACTGTCATCAGTTAAAAGATCTAGATGCACTGCAGGATACCATAACCTTTAAACTATAAACATTCGAGCCAAGAAGAATGTAGGTGATGACTCCACGATGAAAAATGAAAGTAGTAGAAGATCACCGCAAGAAACAAATCAATAGCAAGAGTAGAAGATAGGCCAATCACAACAAGGATTAAACATTCAACGCAGATTTTAACATTCCAGGATTGGTCATTCAAATCCCAGAGTTAGTCATTCACAAGAAGCGCAAGGACTAAACATTCAAAAATGAATCAATCAATGCAAAGATAAGTAAGGGATAGACAATTGGGAAAATTTATCCCACACTCATTATCTATGCATAGAAAAGAAGAGCATTTGAATCTATAGGTCTTTAAACACCAAAGTGAGGACCGTCGATTTGGCTCCTGGCCAACTGCTTAGGCATGGGCCGATGTTTGAAGGGATAAGGGAAAAACACAAAATTATTATTAATAATCAATAAAACAAAAATAGAACAATCATAACAATCAGGGTTTGGTTTGCCAAGGAAATCAATTCAGAAGGCAACGAGCGTAAGACTAGGATGAATTTAAGTTCTTTGATTAAAACGTTGAGTAAAACACATTTCCTTACACAATAGAGGTGCAGTAATGAGAGCACTAGAAAAACATTAGTATACCATTCAAAAATAAACGCAAGCATACCATAGCCCAATGCGACAACTTTGAGTTGTTGTCCCACATGCGCTCCATCTAGCTTCCGCTTGTTGACCAATGTGACCTCACCGGTACCTCCTAGCCAATGCTAGGGGTACTCTTCTTCCCTTGAGTCCCCTGAGCTGCAAAGGGGCCATGCACGCTATACCAGAGAACAACTAGCACCCAACTCGCCTCGCAAGGTCGAGCTACCACTCCTTACCCGAGTTGGGTGTCCCAACTGCCACAAGATAAGTTAGTCAAGACAAAAATTTTATAGTTTTTTTATCTGATTTATTTCCCAAATTCTCATTTAATTTATTTTTCATTAATTTAATCATAAAAAACCTCCCACATACACATGTTACCCATCCCCCTAGTTGCACCAGAAATTAATTTCATTAATTATTTAATTATTCCTATTTCCCTCACCCACCAAAAAGAATTCCTAAAAAATTTCCTTGGTGTCCAAATATTCCCTTACACATTTTAAATGACTTACGCCTTTACTAAATTCCTAGTTGTGTTCATAATTAGAAATTTTTTAAATGCAATATTCCTTACTATGTCATACGTTAATCTTTTTCCTTATGTTTCCCTTTTTTTTTTATGTTTCCCCCTTTTCCCTTAGTTTCCTATTTTTTTAAGTTTCCCTCATTTCCCTTTTTAACTAAAACTCAAATTAGCAAGTGTAGAAAAATCACCTTATACCCCTTTTTCTTTTAAATTAATAAATTTTAAACAACACATGTAGAAAAAGAAAAAAATCAATGCCCTTTTAAAATTTTAATCCCCCATTGAAATTTGATTTTAATAATTTAATTGAATTTCTTACCCCCTAATTGTTACATTTTTAATTAGGATATATATATATATATATATATATTTTACCACATGTGTTACTTAGACCTAGATTTTAATTTCACGCGACTGGGTGACATTTTCATTAGGGAAATTGTTTTTAAATTTTACTTGTCACATCATTCATTCTAAGGTCGTCTAGGTTTATTTACATACCAATTAAAAATGCGATGTTCCCTTCAGAATGCACCAGGTGCTCCAAGGGTGCCACTAGCCTCTTTCCATTTTCCTTGCACGACGTGCTCTTCAGGACGCACTACGTGCTCCAAGGGTGCCACTCGACTCTTTCCTTTTTCCTTGCACAACGTGCACTTTAGGATGCACTACATGCTCCAAGGGTGCCACTCACCTCTTGACTGACTTGGTAGACATGAAAAACCCCTGGAGTCAATACTCTGCTAGGTGATTTTGTGGGAGACTAAGGGCCTATAAGGAATAAGGTCGGTTCCTTATTGCATGCCCCATAAAATCATCATGAGTGTTTGTCGCAGTCTTCCCTCACGACATTGTGGGTCTTCTTGAACTAGGTAATCATTAACCTATAGTTCGAGCCACGACAAGAGTGATAGTAGGCTGTGGGAGGGTTATTGTCCACACCTCTCCCTCAAAGTCTCTGGTTGTCGTGTGTGACCCCTCTACTCCACATGTGAGTCTGGTCGACAAGCTATCGTCATCTTGCATCATCAACAAATAATATTCACAATAATAATAAATCATCATAACATCTAATCAGATGTACATATGTCATATCAACAACAATCAAATCCCAATAGTCCACTCCCTGACTCAATCTGGAGTCCAAGGGGTTTCATCGATGCCTCTGCATCCTCGACGTCCAAAGTCCTGCACACTCAGGAGAACCCAGTCAATAGCACCTATCTATGTAAACACACAAAATAACATATCATCATATCCATTATGCCTCATAATCATAATCAAACGACCAATATTATAATAATCTGGATCACTTGCAAGCAAGTGTCCTCAAAGAATAAGTTCACTCAGTGCACGCAAGAGCGGATGTTAAATTTGACTACGATATTGTAGTTAATATGTTTTTACCAACCCTTGGTGCTTTTAAAATTAGCAATAACGTTCTCATACATCCTTATTGTAGCAACCCTTAGCTCGAGAGGCACTTTTATCTCTTCCAACCTATTCCAAAGGTTTTTCCTAGGAACCATGTCAAAATCTTTTCTAAAGTCAACAAAACAACAAAAATGATTGGTTTTAGTATTGCAGAACTCCTCTGCAATGATTCTAAAGGAAACAACATGGTGCACAATTGAATGATATCTCCTAAACCTAGCCTGGCCTTTATCTCTTTTACCGTGACTTTCTATCCAAAGGTTAATCTTCTTTTCAAAAATAATTCCATAAAGCTTGGCTAAACTCAGGATAATCATAATGGTCCTATAATTAGAGGGAATGTTTCTATCCCCATTTTTAAAAATAGGAACAATGAGACTTTGCATCCAAGGTTTAGGGAAGCCCTTCTTGACTGCTAAATTGAAGAGATTTTGTATGTGATGGATAAGGATTGGCCCTCCGATTTTAAAAATTCCATCTTGGTAGCCTTCAATGTCCTTAGTTTTCCCATTTGCAAGTCGCTTAATCCCGAGCTCTATGTCATCTAAAGAAAAAACGTCTTCCTTTGTAGGGACAATAGGAATGGTGTACATGGAATTAGGGAACTCATAAATACTTTTAAGGTAGGAATTCCAGTCCCTTAAGGGAATCCTATTATTTTCTTTAGTATCGCGTTTTAGAATTTGGCTCTAGAACTTCTTATGATCCAACTTGTATAGTTGTGAAAGTTGCTCTTGCCTTTTATTGATATAGTATATTTTTTCCCTTTTAATTAGGGTTTTGTACATATTGATCTTATTGATTTTTAAGGATTCATTATAAGCATCCCTAATGGCTTTCCTAGAAATTTTACATTCCTTATCATACCAAGGGTTGGTCATTCTATTATTCTTTTTATAGGACACCTCGAAAGAGAACTTGTTCATAGAAGTGGAAAGGGTAGTTGTAAAATTATGATAGAGTTCTTCAATGTTGTCCTTATAAGTTAGGAGGTTTAATTTACTATTTAAATCCTTTAAGAAAATTTCAACTTTACTTTTGTCAAAGTGTAAATTTCTTTGATTATCAGAATTCTCTTCAATGGTGCTCTTGTTGGATTATTGAGAGGGGGGGTGAATCAGTAATAACGTAATTATAATCCTTTTTCTTCAAATGTTATATCAATGTAGAATTATTATCCAATAATGAGTAGTAATA
>ML779272.1:664732-694176 GCA_009831015.1 Picea engelmannii | reverse complement strand
ATACCACTATTAGAAAAAATCAAATTTGACACAATTATTCACAATTTCTATGAATAAAAGTTGTATATTCATAAAGCTAATTCAATTTCCTATGTTTCATCTTCTTACATTATATTCAAATGCATTATATTCCCTCAAAGATAACATATTGTTGTTTTTTGAGGTTTGCATTGCAACTAATAGGTCATGAGAGACCAACATTAGCTTGCACTCACCTTGATATATTTTAAATTTTTAAAATTATTTAAATAAATTAAAGTTTATAAACATATTTTTCATATTTATATTTTAAAAGTATTTATATTTTTTTAATAAATAATAAATATAAATTAGAAATTAATAACAATCATATTACCCCTTCTTACTAATGTATTTATTCCACTTTCTAATGATCCGTAAGCAGGGTATTCCAGGTCCTTTATAGAGAGCAAAGATAGATTGAAAATAACTATTAATAATTTATTGTTCTGAGAAAAAATGGTAATATCTCATCGCCAGGAATATTTCTTATTAAAAAGTGGAAATATCCATAGAAAATAGAAAATATGGTCCTCAGATTTCTCCAATACAAACAAATAATTGGAGTAGATTGTCATACAGAGAAGATGGATTATGGGAGTGCGTGACTTGAAATATTGATTAGGCCATGCAAATACTTTCTTGGATTTATGACATAAATATTTATGATAAAATGTCTCTATGTCCCAATTTTCTTATCAAAATAGGAAGTTTAACACCTAGGTGGAAAGGTGTCGGTCGGTTTGTTTCGTTCCAAGATAAGTCTTTCTATGATCAAATCCAGATCAAGAAGGGATTCATAAGATCTGTTTAATGGGTTATTATTTTCATATAATCAATAATTGGACCATATGACTTTACTTCTCCTTTACATAGTGTGAAAATGCATCCATTTATGTGAGAAAAATATCAAAGTGAAAGAAGGGATCTAAGGAAGGAGAGAGGCTGGATCAATAAAAATTCAATACGTTGTATGCTAAAAAAACTTTTGAGGTCTATTCGAGGCCTATTTGTGGTGCTAAAAACAAATTACAAGCACTAAGATGGTCCAAAAGACATATCGATCATGTGAGCTTACTCGAGTAATGAGAATTTAACTTGAATAATAAAATTACGAATGATGGATGATCATAGACATTATTAGTTCCTATTATTACAATCAGTCTTCCATCACGGGAAAAGGAAGTGATATATACTCCCTCCAATTATTGTTCGAGTTGGATGATCAAAATCAACATGTCCATTTATTTTAGGGGATAGATCCATAGAGATCTACTTATCCCAATAACAAATAAACTTGACATGAATGATCTTGTGTTAAGGGATAAATTAGCTAAATGTATGGGACATAATTATTATGGAGACACTGCTTGGCCCAATAATCTTTCATATATGTTTATAGTATTAATTTTAGGTACTATTGCATGTACAATAGGTTTACTGATTCTAGAACCATCAAATCGATTTTCAACTCCTTTGGAGATATTTACAGAATGGTATATTTTCCCTGTATTCCAAATACTCCATACAATACCTAACAAATTATTAGGTGTCATTTTAATGGCCTTAGTACTTGTGGGATCATTGACAATGCCTTTTCTAGAGAATGTGAATCAATTTTAGAATCCATTTCGTCGTCCAATAAATACAACAATATCTTTGATCGGTATTGCAATAGCCCTTTTGTCAGGAATTGGGGCAGTGTCACCTATTGATGAATCTTTAACTTAAGTTATTTTACAATTTGATCCAACTATTGAATATCAAAATATTTCAATTTTTTATTCATATATAGGGAGTAGTTGCTTCAAGAGAAATTATATCTCCCTAGATATACCCATATTGTAAGATATTTCTTTCGAATATTCCATGAAATGGAACCAACCATTTAATGAACCCGAAACTAATTCTTGGGTGGATCAATTGCAAAACATTTTCGTAAAATTTCTAATACTTGTTCAACAGAGTCCTTCCCGATTTTTTCAATTCTCATTAGATTTTCTCGACTATAATTTAAGAGGTCCGATAATGTATGTATATTGGCTCTTCTGAGGCAATTATAGGCTCTAGGGGGTAACTCTAATTATTCAATGAAATTATGTTGAAATACCATTTTTTTTTCTTTTCTTTCCCTCGTATCAGTAAATACGTGTAAAAAGGGGAAGGGAGGCATATTATACCCTTTTGTATTTTTCATTCAATCGATGTTATATTCCTCTCCATGCAGGAAGGGAATAAATAACTCAATCAAAATTCAAGAAGCTTTAGAAAATGCCTCCCTAGGAGTTAACCCCCCATGCGTCCATATTTCCAGGAAAAGGACTTCTCATATTTCATTCCACTCCCATAGGAATGAATACTATAATGCACATCATGAACATGCACAAAAACATCTGTAGGAAAAATTCCATCCTGATAATTATTTGGACTATGTATAATATATATGCGATTTTTTAGAATTTGTAATCTTATATTAGAAGTAATTGAATTAGTAAGTCTAGCTATATGTTGTGTAGTATCAATTATTTTCACAGAATGTGGTAATATGATATCTTGAGAAGTTACATTTCTGGGTCCAATGATACAGATAAAATCTTCTCAGATTCCGTACAAATCACTTCTAAGTACAATTTCTTTTAGATTAATCAAAATGTCATGTATTGATTCTTAAATACCTATTTTTGCGGAATATTTATGTTTTATGTTCTCCAATTTAACATGTGTGATACATGCTACTTCTACTTCTCCAAGTAAAACTCTTCGCATTACGATGCCTATTGTATTGGCTCGACCTTTGCATAGTGGGGGTTAGATAAAAAAAAACATAATGAATATGCTCATTGTATGCTCTCGATTTGATGTACTTCCATCGTAGTGTCTCAATAAAGACTGAGATTTCATCTTGAATCATACCAAGATTATTTGATCAGATCATAAATCATTTCATTCTCTTGAAATTCATCCAATTCTTACACATGTCTCTTTTTGGGAGGTCTACATCCATTATGTGGCATAAGGGTTATGTCACGTACAAAACCTAATAATATGGCACTTCTATGAATGGTTCATAATGTTGTATCTATCCCCAACTAGGGACACTTATCATAACTTCAACTCATTCCATACCCTGATCCATTAATGTGCGAATAACATTTTTTGTTACAGTCTGGACATCAAATGGTGTACCTCTCCTTGTACCTTTTAATCGATAGGCACCGACAGAAGACCAACACAAAAATTGTCCCTGTACATCTATAACAGTCACAATGGTATTGTTAAAACTTGCTTGAACATAAATAACTCCTTTGAGTACTTGATGTTCATTCCTATGTGAACCAATTATTCTTGTAGTTTTTGACATATTAATCATTATGAGATTAGTTCGAAAAATGCATACTGAAATATATTTTACCACTAGATCCGTTCATTGGTATAGAAGAGGATTACCCTTGTTTTTTATTATGTCTCAGATTGGAACAAATTCTCATAATTTGTTTTCATTTACAAATTGGTTGACATTTTTCTAGAAATTCTATCAATAGAAGCAAAAATTTTCATATTTGTGACCCTCCAATTTTCTCATATTACATTTTGTTCCCTAAGATAGAGAGTCCATTGAATCTATGATTCTTGATCCCTATCAGATGTTCAAAAGGTGATTCAATCATTTGAATATTTGTTGCTAAGTCTATATATAATATGTCATTTGGTTAAATCATAAGCACTTAATTTGACCTTGACCCTATCTTCTGCTAGTATTCATACGGAATTATGTCGAATCCTACTTGAAATGTGAGTCAGAATCTGACATCCATTATGTATCAGAAATTGAAACACACCATTGGGGAGTGATTCAGTAACCAAACCTTCTGCATGGATCAGATTTTGTTTTTTCATCAAATCTCCTCCTATTTTGATAAAAATAAAATTTACTAACATGCTTGGATGGAGATGAATGGTGTCTCGAACAAAACTTGATCCAACTTTTCATACC
This sequence comes from Picea engelmannii, assembly GCA_009831015.1. Lineage (NCBI taxonomy): Eukaryota > Viridiplantae > Streptophyta > Pinopsida > Pinales > Pinaceae > Picea > Picea engelmannii. The sequence continues at coordinate 690,164 of ML779272.1, read as the reverse complement.
ATGGGGATATCTTATAGAATCCATATTTTTGGACAAAATTTGGATCAATTACTATACATAACATATATTTCTCCTCCATTTTTTTTTTCTGTCGAGCCTCTTGATCCATCAAAATCCCTTGCGAAGTAGAAATAACTATGATCCCCATTCCACCTAGAAATTTTGGAATTTATCGACAATTGGAATAAATTATCAAACCAGATTTGTTGGTATGTTTTGAAGTGGTCATGTATGTCCTTTTCTTCCTTCTCTGATATTTTGAAGTCGATATCAAAAAATATTCTTTGGATTTCTGATGTCCCCTAACATCTTCTATAAAACCTTCTCGTAAAAGGATCCTTCCAATGTTCTTGGTAATATTAGTATTTGTTAATCAAACCATTCCTTTTTCTACCATGTCGGCATTTATTATAGAAGTAATTAGATTGGGAATAGTATCGTTACCCATGACAAATGAATTCCTAGGAATTCATGGTCTCAATATAATATGCCTAAGGTGCAATGATTTGATCCATGTAGCATTTTATGAACTATCAGTAGAATATTTCTACAATATCTATCAATACTTATAATTCTTTGGGAGCCAATGAAACTACTTTTTTGAAATTCAATTATCTCAATTCCCGAGCAATCAGAACAAAAACTCGAGTTCTTTTTGGATTTCCTTCCTGATCAATGACAACTCCTACATTATCATCAGATCGTATCATCATTCCATTGTCACGTTCAAATTATTTACATGTGCATATAACTATGGCTCTAACTACTTCCATTTTTTTCTAGGGGCATGTTAGGTACTGGTTCTTTAATTATAACAATCATAACATCACCTATATGAGCACATTTATGATTACTTGCTCCTAGAACTCGAATACACATTTTTTTTCAGGCTTCATTGTTATATGTCATATTCAAATAAGTTTGAGACTGAATCACTTTTCCTCCAAAAATATTTGTTACTTCGGAAGATAACATGAGAAAAAAAGAAAAGGAAAAGTTCTTATCAACTAGTAATCTTCTTCGACTAGAAAGAGATCTTTAATTCTGTATGGGTTAAGTAGTAACAAATTCAGTACATATATGCATTTTGTATGCATCTATTCTAGCAGCTTCTCTAGCGACGTTTTCAGATACTCCACCCATTTCTTAAAGTATTCGACCTAGTCTGATGACATATACCCAATATTTGGGAGATCCTTTCCCATAATCGGTACGTGTTTCTATAGGTCTCATTGTAATAGGTTTGTCAGGAAATATACGTACCCATAATTTTCTGTTGTGATGGGCATAATGAGTAATTATTCTTCGTTTGACTCCTATCTGCCCAGATGCAACTTCTATATTCCTAGAGGTGATCCAAGTAGGTTCGAGTGCTTGAAGAGAGAATCTATTGAAACAAATGTGATTGCCATTTTTATTAATTAAAGTTTATTAATGTATAATAAAATAAGGTATTACACGGTGATGCCGAGGAGTTTGAACTGGTAGGATCGCGTAGTGTTTCTCTCTCTAGGGTTTGCTGCGCAACTCCAGGCCGCCTCCATGGCCACACCAGGGGGAGGGAATCCCCCTCCCTCCTCCCCAATATCTGCCGAAGAGGCGTTTTGAAGGCTATTAGATTCGTCCGGGAAGAAACTGGTAGCCAAAGAGGCCCTGAAATTCATCAAGAAACTTGACACAATACTAGAAATCGAACTGCCAGAGGAGCACTCCATTAAAATCGCCCTAGCTCTCGCTGAAAGAGGTTTGGTTGGCCAATTCATCGGGCTTTGGCCCTCTGCCAAAACCACGGATAACTGGATTCAGCATAAGTGGAGGCCCCATCTGAAGCATAGTGTCACCTGCTATCCAGTGGGAAGAGGATTCTTCGTCTTCGAATTTATCTCAAAAGAAGATCGCGATCTCATCTTCCAAAGTGGCCCCTATTTTATGGGAACCCAAGGTCTCTATCTAAACCGGTGGTCTCCGGACTTTGATCCAACAATTGATGTACCCAAAGAGGTACCGGTCTGGGTAAGACTCCCTAATCTTCCGATCCATTTCTGGAATACTCAAGCCCTGGAAAAAATAGGGAATACCCTAGGACGCTTCATTGACAAAGTAGAGCATAAAGGGCAGTACTCCTGTGCTAGGATTTGTGTTGAAGTTGATCTGGAGGCAGGTCTGCCAGAAGCCATCAAAATCTCTGTAACCTCTTGGTCACATTTCCAGAAACTCGATTATGAACAACTTCCTTTTAAGTGTCGGATCTGCCATGAACATGGCCACTTCCAGCGCAATTGCCCAAAATCCCAGCCGAAAGAATAAGGTGAGGGATGGTAGAGGGTCAAAAGAGGAAAGGCCTCCTCCAAGCCAAATGAGAAAAGAGCACCAAGCAATGCACATAAATCAGATCCTAAAGCCCCGTCGAAGGAACCCGCCCAATCTCAAGTTATGATTCAACAGCCAGTCACTGCGGCCCTAGGAGCAAGTTCCTCGGTGGTGAATGCTCCAGAAGCCACTCCGGTTATTATCATTCGGGAAGACACTCCCCCTGACCTCAGTATCCCTGTTGAGATGCAAGACACCCAAGGTGCCACCTCGTTGGAGCCAGGGGAAATCCAACCAGAACAGGAAAATCCTTTATCTAGAAGCTCTCCTACTCGCGGAGAAGCAGAAGAGGACTTTGACCCAGGAGGAAACACTGATGAAGGATCCACTGAGTCCGGGAGCTCGCATGCAACCCCAGTGAAGAACCCAAGGGGCCGAAAACCAAATAAAAAGAAAAGGGAAGAATTCTCTTACGGAGATATTTTGCAAGGCTCCCAAAAAACTCTTAAAGGCATGATGAATATAAGATCCAAGCAAGGCCAGGCCTCTAAAGGGGTCATCCCCTCTAAAAGTAAATAATGCGGTACATCTCCTGGAACTGCAGAGGTCTAGGTAGCCCACAGAAAGTCGAAGCAATGATAGCCTTAGTAAGAATCAACAAGCCTGAGATCCTGCTAGTTCAGGAGACAAAAATGGAGGATGACTCTGCCCTCCATGTAGGAACCACATTCTGGAAAAAAATCTCTGGGGAAGCTGTCAGCGCCTAGGGGGCCTCAGGAGGTCTAGCCACCTTCTGGGACTCCTCCATATTTGAGTTGCTTGCTGTTCACAGTACTATTCACTGTATCTACACCAAACTCACTCACAAAGTTTCAGGCCACCAAGTAAGTTTTTTCAACCTCTATGTTCCTATTTTTTAGCTGAAAAAAAAGATTGCTGGGACTCAACTGAAGCGTTCCTAAACCTCCACAGGCCTAAAAATATAATCATTGCAGGGGATCTAAATGTCACCCTAGACGCAAATGAGAAAAAAGGGGGCTCCATTGTCTGAGATCCCTCTCGAGAATGGGTTGAAGACACCATCTTAGGATGGGATCTTGTTGACATTAAACCCTCCAATGGTAACTATACCTAGACTAATAAAAGGCTAGGGCCAGGGCACATCGCGGCCCGTCTAGACAGGTTTCTGGTCCACTCCTCCTTCCTCACCTTGGGGCTACATGGCTCATCCAAAATCCTTCCCAATTGTGTCTCTGACCACAAGCTTATCCTCCTTGATCTCTCTGTTGACGAAAACCTAGGGCCCATCCCCTTTAGGTTTAGTCCCCTGTGGGTCCATCAAGATGGCTTTAGTCACATTGTCACTAGCTCTTGGAGTAAAAAGGTTACTGGAAACCCCTCCTTTATTTGGGAAGAAAAGCTTAGATGACTAAAACTTGATCTTAAGAACTGGGCCAAGATTCATTCCTCCTCGGTCTCCTAGAGAAAAGACGCTCAAGCTGCCTTGGAAAACCACCAAACCCTCATGGAATCTGTTCCCATCACTGAAAGCATTTCCCGGACAGAAAGTAACTGCCAGAAATCCTTTTACAAAGCTTGCAGAGTTGAAGAAGAGTATTGGCGTCAAAAGTCTAGAAGCCTTTGGTTAGCGAGTGGTGACAAAAACACCTCTTATTTTCACAAACAAGCTGAAGCTAGAAAAAATTTCAAAACAGTGAAGGAAATCTTCCATCAAGACAATCTGGTGAAAGATTTTGAAGGCATTAAACAAGCTGCCTTTTCCCACTTCCAAGACCTTTATACAGCTCCCCCTGCTGAATCCTTAGACCCTCATGCTTACCCCCTCTCTCTAATTCCCAAAGTGATTCAAGCCTCTGATAATGACTCTCTTGCAACTCCTATTACTATGAAATAACTCAAATCTGCTCTATCCCATATGAACCCGAACAACGCCCCTGGCCCAGATGGATTCACAGCCAGATTTTATGCCAACTGTTGGGATATAATCAAATATGATCTTCTCCGGATGGTAAGGAATTCTCAAAGCCACCACAAGTTGGGAGGGAGCACAAACTCCTCTTTTTTGGCCTTGATCCCGAAGGAGCAAGGGGCCTCTAATTTCTCTAGGTTCAGACCCATCTCCCTCTACAACACATGATACAAGCTTTTCACCAAGATTATAGCCAATAGGATCAAAACAATTCTGCCAAGGATCATTCCCAAAAATCAAGGAGGTTTCATAAAGGGAAGAAAAATCCTAGACAATGTCATTCTTGTTCAAGAAGCCATCCATTCCAACATCCACTAAAAAGAGAAAGGAATGGTTGTGAAACTAGATCTCGCCAATGCATTTGATAGAGTAAGACATGACTATCTCTTCATGGTGATGGAGAATTTCGAGTTTTCCCCTGAGCTCATTGGCTGGATTAAAGGATGCATCTGTTCCCCTCGGATAGCCCCTTTGGTCAATGGGAGATCGACAAACTTCTTCCAGGCCTCAAGAGGGTTGTGTCAGGGGTGCCCCCTATCTCCGCTCCTCTATGTCATTCAGGCCTCTATGCTTAGCTTCCAGCTAAACAACTGTCAGCAAGATCTTTCCCTCCCTGGTCTCCGCATGGCGCCAAATGTAAAGGACATAAACCATGCCCAATTTGCAGATGATACTCTGTTGTTCGGAGGCGTCAGATTCCATTCTGCAAGGAGCTTCAAGAAGGAGCTAGAAATCTACATTCAGGTTTCAGGAAGCAAGATCAACCTTCAAAAAAGAAAAATTTATTGCTGGAACTGCCCTGGAACATAAATTGGAAGAATCTCTAGAGTTATGGAAATGGAATGCTCGCAGAATTGGGATTCTTTCACCTACCTGGGTGTCCCGATATTTAAATCTGCCATCAACTCAGCGAACTGGAATCCCATCGTTGACAAGTTAAAAGAAAAGATTCAGAAGTGGGGGGCCGGTTGGCTTACACTAGCAGGAAAACTAGTTTTGTTGAAATCTGTTCTTTACAGTATCCCTATTTATCAATCCTCTATTCTTCTGGCCCCCATTACAATCATCGGCAAGATTGAAAGTCTCTTCAAAAAAATTCTGTGGGAAGGAGGGAGAGGAAACCTGAAAAATCTACACCTTGTCAGTTGGGACAAAATCCAAAGACCTTACAGTGAAGGAGGCCTCCAAGTTAGAAGTATTCATGCTCATAATTTAGCCACGGGATCCAAACTCCTTTGGCAACAGGTATCCGGAAGATCTAGCTGGAGGAAGAAGGTATTGTGGAAAAAATACTTCACAGGGCAGAGACAAGGGTGCTTAGATAAAAATCCTCCCATTAAAAAAGGATCCCCTATTTTTAAACTCTGTCTCAAAGCACTGGAACACTTCAGATCTTTATTGTACTGGATCCCTGGTAATGGGAAAAGAATCAAAGTATGGGAAGACTCAATGCTTGGGGAAGAGCCTTTGGGGCAAAATCTTGGAATACAGAACATAAAGCAGTGGCTTCAGGAGCAGCATGTCTTCACCCTTTGGGACCTCTCTGCCTGGGATAATGAAAACAACTGGTCTAATTGGAATTTAAGAGGCCATCCCCCCAGGCTTGAGGAGGAGGAAAAGCTTCTGTCCAAGCTTCTGCAGGGAAAATCCCCACTAAAACAAGCTGCCAGGGATAAGAGAGGTTGGGGTACAAAATCAAGAAGTTTCACTACAACAGAAGGATATCATTCTTTAATGGCGGTCCCTCATGCTGCCCCAAACCCTATCCACTGGAAGTACATCTGGTCCACTTTGTCCATCCCGAAAGTTGTTTTTTTTTGCTGGAATATAGCGCACAGAAGTATCCTCACTGCGGAGAATCTAAGGAAAAGAGACCTGGAAGGTCCCTCAAGATGTTCCCTGTGTAAGAATTATGAAGAAAACATTGACCACTTACTACTTTCCTGTCCCTTCTCAAGAGAGGTTTGGCAAGAAGTCCTTCCCACGAATATTCCATGCTTTGTTATGCCTGCTTTTACTGCTGATCTCCTTTCCAATTGGGCCAAATCCTCTCCCTTCCATCTTGCCAAAAAGGACCTTCTCAAAATAGTCGGGATGTTGCTTCCTAAATTTGTTTTCTGGAAACTATGGCTTGAAAGGAACAATCACCTTTTCATTTGTGTGGAGAGCCCTCCCTCAAAGGTGGCAATGAAAGCCAAAGTTCTCCTTGGAGAGACCCTGGATTACAAACCTGCTCTTTGGAATGCTCAGCCGATAGATGACAGTGAAACAACCTGGCTTACATCCCTAACCACAAATGCTCAAGCACCACCCTCTGCCAGGTCTCCAGCTCTAGCTGTTTGGGAAATTCGAATGAATGAAGAGGACTTTGTAAATTGGAGACTCGCGCAGGAGACTCACTGTTTGTTTTTCGATGGCGCCTATAAGGGCAACCCAGGTCCTTCAGGTGGAGGAGGAGTGATCCTCATGCCCTTAGGTTCCACTCGATCCTCCTTTGCCTAGGGTTTGGGAGTTCAATCTAATAACTTTGCCCAATTTTATGCTCAGTGGCAGGGTCTCCGGCAAGCACTTAGTCTAAATATTCAAACCATCTCAGTCTTTGGGGATTCCAAACTGGTGGTGTAGGCCATGCGCATGAAGTCTAGTCCCTCCAACCTCCAAATGAATCAGATCTACCAGAAAATAATGATCCTAGATGGCAAGCTTCAAACTATAATCTTCTTCCATATGCTTCGACATCTTAACAAGCACGTTGATCACGAGGCCAACCATGCTTCACTCCTGAGAAGAAGCACTATTTCTGTCAATGGGATTGACTCAATCTGTAATATCCCGTGACTTTGGCAGGCTTGATCTCAGACTTTGTAATCTCTGCCTTCAGTGTTCCACTGATCGTTGCCCCATACTTAGCCTCATGACTCTTTGGAATAAAGTTGATGGTGATGATGGTTTCTTACGGGAAGAGAATGTAATGCTTAAAAAAGACATTACTGACTCAATTTACCATGGCCAAAAATTGGAAGAAGAGTGCAGAGAGCTGAGATTAAATGCACAGCAAATGGCTCAAGTGAAAGAGGAAGGTAAACTTATGTTGCAGAACTCTCTCCAATCCTTGCAACACGACAATGGAAAGTTGAACGATGACCTTCAAAACGCCTGCAAAGAAAGTGATGCTCTTGGGGGGAACATTTTCGTTATCAAAGAAAGACTCTTACAATTACAGGAGAAAAACACAAGTTTAGAAGAGCAAGTTGCCTCCAGCCATGTTGAGAATGAACAACTTCAAAACCAAATCTCAGCAAAGCCCGATGCTCTTGTGATCGGGCCTCTATCAGGCCAAGATGTTATATCTTCTCCTCAGGCAAGTCATCCTCATCTACTTGGCTGTGCTCCTTCGGCTGGCCCCCACGGACTCCTGGCCAATTTGGATTCTCTCTCCTCGAAGGAGTCCTCCCTATAAGAACGACCGTGTGAACTGGAACAATCGCTGGGAAAGCTCCAAACTTATTTCAAGGAGAAGAGCTCTTACCAGGCTACCTCCTCTAGCTCAGATGGGGAAAGATTGGGATCCGTCAACAAGGTTCTCTGTAATCTCAGAGAAGAATTTGAATCTCCTTCGGAGGAACAAGCCGACTTCAACGAGAGCGTATCCTCCCAATTCAAAAATACTGCGAACACGGTTTGAGACCAAGGGAAAAGAATCGCTGCGCCGGAGTTTATTGTCAAGAAGATCCACTCAAACCTGGGCATCAAAAGGCAACCAGATCACCACAAAACTTTACTTCTCTGCAAATCTGTTTACTAGCTCCTCCAGGACCCGTTGGTGTAAATTTCTGGACAACAACTACACTCCTACCCTTCGAATGCATTTTTCTCCCCACGCACTACTGTATCAGTGTGGGCAAGACATTGTATCAGATGGACTCTAGTTTTTGTGGGCCTTGACCATCATTGGATTCTGCCACTCGTGACAGAGCATTCTGTCTTGTCCAGGGAATCTCCTAGTGTAGCACAGCCCCCGGAAGATGATTTTCCGGACTTTTATTAATCTATCCTCAATTGCGGTCAAAAAAATAAAATAAGGTATTACACAATTCCTAAAATGTTACAAGTCAAAAGAAATTTTCTTCTAATAAGACAAAGAAGGTTAAAGATGAAAACCACTTTCTCTCGAAATTTTATAATATAGATTTTTGTAACCTTTTAATTCATCAAAACTATGACTTTTTAGGAATGTTTTTCTTCAAATTTATAAGCATATAAATAAAATTGTAAAGTAAATCAAATAATTTCTGATCATTTTTTCTTAAAATTGGATGAACCAAAATTGACTTTAATGAAGGTTAATAACCACACTCATTATGCATTAAAATTTGATATGAATTTTTTAAACCAATTAATTTTTTTATATATAATTAAAATTTAATAAAAAAATATTTATATTAATTAAGATTTATTGAATGAAAAAAAATTAAACTATTTTTAAATAAAAAAATCTAAAAAATCCAATTAGTTTATTTTTAAAATGATAATATAAATAAATAAAATAAATTTAATAAATCCAATCCTCGTAATTAGTTTATCTACTAATGAAAAAAAAAATCCAAAAAAATTAGAGAAAAAAAAGATAGTACTAAATTGTTCTAGGACCATCCTCAAAATGAAAAATAAAATATCCCAAAAACAATTAGAGAAAAAAAAAGATAGTATTAAATTATTATATTTAAGTTAAAATGATATTTCATTTAATGTTGTTTTTAAAGTTTTTTCTTATTGTTATGTTAGTTTTTTACACCTTTTATATTAAATGTGTAAACTTTTTTATTTAATATATTAAGATTATGTTATATTAAAAATTTGATATATATAGTGAGTGAAATAACTTCCTCTATGTAAACGTTTTTATTTAATATATTAACATTATGTTATATTAAAAATTTCACATATATATTGAGTGAAATAACTTCCTCTAGATTCGATTCTATTCTTTTATAAAAATAACCTTTTTCAATACCATACAATCAACTTTTATTTTTAATATATTAAGATTATGTTATATTAAAAATGACGTTTCTATTATGTTATATTAAAGTCAACTTTTATTAAGATTGAGTGAAATAACTTCCTCTAGATTCTCTTCTATTCTTTTAAAAAATAACCTTTTTTATAAAGTCAACTTTTATTTTTAATGTAAAAACACTATTTACACAATATAGAATCTTAATTATTTGAGTAAGATATCACACAAATAAAAATATAATAAATCATAATTATTATATTATATTATAATTAAAATATTATAAATTACCTATCACACATAAACATATAACACATAAGAATATGATGAATGATGAATCATAAATATATTATATTTCAAATACTTTTTCGCATAGCTTTACTTTTCTTTACCTACTTTCACCTCTCCACACTCTACACAAAACACTGTATTGGTGTTAAGGTATAACTATTAATGAATGCACAACTCAGGTACAAGCCATTTCGACTCCTTGCATGTATATGAAATTAAAGTACCTTGATTCCAACTTACCATACTGATCATTCAAAAGGAACTATGGTAGCACTGAGAAGCTAAAAGATTGGATAAAATAAAGTAAAGCACATGCGTTTAATTACTAACAATGAGAAGCTAAAAGACTCCTCCATATTTGAGTTACTTGCTGTTCACAGTACTATTCACTGGATCTACACCAAACTCACTCACAAAGTTTCGGGCCACCAAGTAAGTTTGTTCAACCTCTATGTTCCTATTTTGTTAGCTGAAAAAAAAGATTACTGGGACTCAACTGAAGCGTTCCTAAACCTCCATAGGCCTGAAAATATAATCATTGCAGGGGATCTAAATGTCACCCTAGACGCAAATGAGAAAAAAGGGGGCTCCATTGTCTGAGATCCCTCTCAGGAATGGGTTGAAGACACCATCTTAGGATGGGATCTTGTTGACATTAAACCCTCCAATGGTAACTATACCTAGACTAATAAAAGGCTAGGGCCAGGGCACATCGCAACCCGTCTAGACAGGTTTCTGGTCCACTCCTCCTTCCTCACCTTGGGGCTACATGGCTCGTCCAAAATCCTTCCCAATTGTGTCTCCGACCACATGCCTATCCTCCTTGATCTCTCTGTTGACGAAAACCTAGGGCCCATCCCCTTTAGGTTTAGTCCCCTGTGGGTCCATCAAGATGGCTTTAGTCACATTGTCACTAGCTCTTGGAGTAAAAAGGTTACTGGAAACCCCTCCTTTATTTGGGAAGAAAAGCTTGGATGACTAAAACTTGATCTTAAGAACTGGGCCAAGATTCATTCCTCCCCGGTCTCCTGCAGGAAAGACGCTCAAGCTGCGTTGGAAAACCACCAAACCCTCATGGAATCTGTTCCCATCACTGAAAGCATTTCCCGGACAGAAAGTAACTGCCAGAAATCCTTTTACAAAGCTTGCAGAGTCGAAGAAGAGTATTTGCGTCAAAAGTCTAGAAGCCTTTTGTTAGCGAGTGGTGACAAAAACACCTCTTATTTTCACAAACAAGCTGAAGCTAGAAAAAAATTCAAAACAGTGAAGGAAATCTTCCATCAAGACAATCTGGTGAAAGATTTTGAAGGCATTAAACAGGCAGCCTTTTCCCACTTCCAAGACCTTTATACAGCTCCCCCTGCTGAATCCTTAGACCATCATGCTTACCCCCTCTCTCTAATTCCCAAAGTGATTCAAGCCTCTGATAATGACTCTCGTGCAGCTCCTATTACTATGAAATAACTCAAATCTTCTCTATCCCTTATGAACCCGGACAACGCCCCTGGCCCAGATGGATTCATAGCCAGATTTTATGCCAATTGTTGGGATATAATCAAATATGATCTTCTCCGGATGGTAAGGAATTCTCAAAGCCACCACAAGTTGGGAGGGAGCACAAACTCCTCTTTCTTGGCCTTGATCTCGAAGGACCAAGGGGCCTCTAATTTCTCTAGGTTCAGACCCATCTCCCTCTGCAACACATGATACAAGCTTGTCACCAAGATTATAGCCAATAGGATCAAAACAATTCTGCCAAGGATCATTCCCAAAAATCAAGGAGGTTTCATAAAGGGAAGAAAAATCCTAGACAATGTCATTCTTGTTCAAGAAGCCATCCATTCCAACGTCCACCGAAAAGAGAAAGGAATGGCTGTGAAACTAGATCTCGCCAATGCATTTGATAGAGTAAGACATGACTATCTCTTCATGGTGATGGAGAATTTTGAGTTTTCCCCTGAGCTCATTGGCTGGATTAAAGGATGCATCTATTCCCCTTGGATAGCCCCTTTGGTCAATGGGAGATCGACAAACTTCTTCCAGGCCTCAAGAGGGTTGCGTCAGGGGTGCCCCCTATCTCCGCTCCTCTATGCCATTCAGGCCTCTGTGCTCAGCTTCCAGCTAAACAACTGTCAGCAAGATCTTTCCCTCCCTGGTCTCCGCATGGCGCCAAATGTAAAGGACATAAATCATGCCCAATTTGCAGATGATACTCTTCTTTTGGGAGGCATTGGATTCCATTCTGCAAGGAGCTTCAAGAAGGATCTAGAAATCTACATTCAGGTTTCAGGAAGCAAGATCAACCTACAAAAAAGAAAAATTTATTGCTGGAACTGCCCTGGAACAGAAATTGGAAGAATCTCTAGAGTTCTGGAAATGGAATGCTTGTAGAATTGGGATTCTTTCACCTACCTAGGTGTCCCGATCTTTAAATCTGCCATCAACTCAGCGAACTAGAATCCCATCGTTGACAAGTTAAAAGCAAAGATTCAGAGGTGGGGGGCCGGTTGGCTTACACTAGTAGGAAAACTAGTTTTGTTGAAATCTGTTCTTTACAGTATCCCTATTTATCAATCCTCTATTCTTCTGGCCCCCATTACAATCATCGGCAAGATTAAAAGTCTCTTCAAAAAATTTATGTGGGAAGGAGGGAGACGAAACCTGAAAAAGATACACCTTGTCAGTTGGGACAAAATCCAAAGACCTTACAGTGAAGGAGGCCTCCAAGTTAGAAGTATTCATGCTCATAATTTAGCCACGGGATCCAAACTCCTTTGGCAACTAGTATCCGGAAGATCTAGCTGGAGGAAGAAGGTATCGTGGAAAAAATACTTCACAGGGCAGAGACAAGGGTGCTTAGATAAAAATCCTCCCATTAAAAAAGGATCCCCTATTTTTAAACTTTGTCTTAAAGCACTGGAACACTTCAGATCTTTATTGTACTGGATCCCTGGTAATGGGAAAAGAATCAAAGTACGGGAAGACTCAATCCTTGGGGAAGAGCCTTTGGGGCAAAATCTTGGAATACAGAACATAAAGCAGTGGCTTCAGGAGCAGCATGTCTTCACCCTTTGGGACCTCTCTTCCTGGGATAATGAAAACAACTGGTCTAATTGGAATTTAAGAGGCCCTCCCCCTAGGCTTGAGGAGGAGGCAAAGCTTCTGTCCAAGCTTCTGCAGGGCAAAGCCCCACTAAAACAAGCTGCCAGGGATAAGAGAGGTTGGGGTACAAAATCATGAAGTTTCACTACAACGGAAGGCTATCAATCTTTAATGGCGGTCCCTCATGTTGCCCCAAACCCTATCCACTGGAAGTACGTCTGGTCCACTTTGTCCATCCCGAAAGTTGATTTTTTTTGCTGGAATATAGCACACTGAAGTATCCTCACTGCAGAGAATCTAAGGAAAAGAGGCCTGGAAGGTCCCTCAAGATGTTCCCTGTGTAAGAATTATGAAGAAAACATTGACCACTTACTACTTTCCTGTCCCTTCTCAAGAGAGGTTTGGAAAGAAGTCCTTCCCATGAATATTCCCATCTTTGTTATGCTTGCTTTTACTGCTGATCTCCTTTCCAATTGGGCCAACTCCTCTCCCTTCCATCTTGCCAAAAAGGACCTGCTCAAAACAGTCTGGATGCTGCTTCCTAAATTTGTTTTCTGGAAACTATGGCTTGAAAGGAACAATCGCCTTTTCAGTAGTGTGGAGAGCCCTCCCTGAAAGGTGGCAATGAAAGCCAAAGTTCTCCTTGGAGAGACCCTGGATTACAAACCTGCTCTTTGGAATGCTCAGCCGTTAGATGACAGGGAAACAACCTGGCTTACATCCCTAACCACAAATGCTCAAGCACCACCCTCTGCCAGGTCTCCAACTCTAGCTGTTTGGGAAATTCGAATGAATGAAGAGGACTTTCTAAATTGGAGACTCGCGCAGGAGACTCACTGTTTGTTTTTCGATGGCACCTCTAAGGGCAACCCAGGTCCTTCAGGTGGAGGAGGAGTGATCCTCACGCCCTTAGGCTCCACTTGATCCACCTTTGCTTGGGGGTTGGGAGTTCAATCTAATAACTTTGCCCAATTTTATGCTCTGTGGCAGGGTCTCCGACAAGCACTCAGTCTAAACATTCAAACCATCTCAGCCTTTGGGGATTCCAAACTGGTGGTGCAGGCGATGTGCATGAAGTCTAGTCCCTCCAGCCTCCAAATGAATCAGATCTACCAGAAAATAATGATCCTAGATGGCAAGTTTCAAACTATAATCTTCTTCCATATGCTTTGACATCTTAACAAGCAAGCTGATCACGAGGCCAACCATGCTTCGCTCCTGAGCAAAAGCACTATTTCTGTCAATGGGATTGACTCAATCTGTAATATCCTGTGACTTTGGTAGGCTTGATCTCGGACTTTGTAATCTCTACCTTTAGTGTTCCACTGATCGTTGCCCCATACTTAGCCTCATGACTCTTTGGAATAAACTTGATGGTGATGATGGTTTCTTACGGGAAGAGAAAGCAATGCTTAAAAAAGACATTACTGACTCAATTTACCATGGCCAAAAATTGGAAGAAGAGTGCGGAGAGCTGAGATTAAATCCACAACAAATGGCTCAAGTGAAAGAGGAAGGTAAACTTATGTTGCAGAACTCTCTCTAATCCCTGCAACACGACAATGGAAAGTTGAACGATGACCTTCAAAACGCCTGCAAAGAAAGTGATGCTCTTGGGGGGAAGATTTTCATTATCAAAGAAAGACTCTTACAACTACAGAAGAAAAACACAAGTTTAGAAGAACAAGTTGCCTCCAGCCATGTTGAGAATGAACAACTTCAAAACCAAATCTCAGCAAAGCCCAATGCTCTTGTGATCGGGCCTCTATTAGGCCAAGATGTCAAATCTTCTCCTCAGGCAAGTCATCATCATCTACTTGGCTGTGCTCCTTCGGCTGGCCCCCACAGACTCCTGGCCAATTTGGATTCTCTCTCCTCGAAGGAGGCCTCCCTAGAAGAACGACCATGTGAACTGGAACAATAGCTGGGAAAGCTCCAGACTTATTTCAAGGAGAAGAGCTCTTACCAGGCTACCTCCTCTAGCTCAGATGGGGAAAGATTGGGATCCGTCAACAAGGTTCTTTGTAATCTCAGAGAAGAATTTGAATATCCTTCAGAGGAACAGGCCGACTTCAACGAGAGCGTATCCTCCCAATTCAAAGATACTGCGAACACGGTTTGAGACCAAGGGAAAAGAATCGCTGCTCTGGAGTTCGTTGTCAAGAAGATCCACTCAAACCTGGGCATCAAAAGGCAACCAGATCACCGCAAAACTTTACTTCTCTGCAAATCTGTTTACTAGCTCCTCCAGGACCCGTTGGTGTAAATTTCTGGACAACAACTACACTCCGACCCTTCGAATGCATTTTTCTCCCCACGCACTACTGTATCAGTGTGAACAAGCCATTGTATCAGATGGACTCTAGTTTTTGTGGGCCTTGACCATCATTGGATTCTGCCACTCGTGACAGAGCATTCTGTCTTGTCCAGGGAATCTCCCAGTGTAGCACAACCCCCGGAAGCTAATTTTCCGGACTTTTATTAATCTATCCTCAGTTGCGGTCAAAAAAATAAAATAAGGTATTACACAATTCCTAAAATGTTACAGGTCAAAAGAAATTTTCTTCTAATAAGACAAAGAAGGTTAAAGATGAAAACCACTTTCTCTCAAAATGTTATAATATAGATTTTTGTAACCTTTTAATTCATCAAAACTATGGCTTTTTAGGAATGTTTTTCTTCAAATTTATAAGCATATAAATAAAATTGTAAAGTAAACCAAATAATTTCGATCATTTTTTCTTAAAATTGAATGAACCAAAATTGATTTTAATGAATGTTAATAACCACACTCATTATGAATTAAAATTTGATATGAATTTTTTAAATCAATTAATTTTTTATATATAATTAAAATTTAATAAAAAAATATTTATATTAATTAAGATTTATTAAATGAAAAAGAATTAAACTATTTTTAAATAAAAAAAATCTAAGAAATCCAATCATAATTAGTTTATTTTTAAAATGATAATATAAATAAATAAACAAAATTTAATAAATCCAATACTTGTAATTAGTTTATCCACTAATAAAAAAAATATCCAAAAAAATTAGAGGAAAAAAAGATAGTACTAAATTGTTCTAGGACAATCTAAAATGAAAAATAAAAAATCCCAAAAACAGTTAGAGAAAAAAAGATAGTATTAAATTATTATATTTAAGTTAAAATGATATTTAATTTAATGTTGTTTTTAAAGTTTTTCCTTATTATAGTGAGTGAAATAACTTCCTCTATGTAAACTTTTTTATTTAATATATTAAAATTATGTTATATTAAAAAATTCACATATAACTTTTTTATTTAATATATTAAAACTATGTTATATTAAAAAATTCACATATATATTGAGTGAAATAACTTCCTCTAGATTCGATTCTATTCTTTTATAAAAAGTAACCTTTTTCAATACCATAAAGTCAACTTTTATTTTTAATGTAAAAACACTATTTACACAATATAGGATCTTAATTATTTGAGTAAGATATCGCACAAATAAAAATATAATAAATCATAATTAAAATATTATATTATAATTAAAATATTATAAATTACCTATCACGCATATAACACATAAGAATATGATGAATGATGAATCATAAATATATTATATTTCAAATACTTTTTCGCATAGCTTTACTTTTCTTTACCCACTTTCACCTCTCCACACTCTAACACAAAACAGTGTATTAGTGTTAGGGTATAACTATTAATGAATGCACAACTCAGGTACAAACCATTTTGACTCTTTGCATGTATAGGAAATTAAAGCACCTTGATTCCAACTTACCATACTGATCATTCAAAAGGAACTATGTTAGCACTGAGAAGCTAAAAGATTGGATAAAATAAAGTAAAGCACATGCGTTTAATTACTAACAATGAGTTTCACTTTATTAAACAGTACAATCTAAGCGTCTTTGTATATGCAGGCTTGGTCGGTTGTGGCTATATTTTAAAGTGGACTTTCAGAGGTGGAGATCAAAGGGACCACAATTCATTTTCTATTTTCCAAGTTGCAGTGCAAAATCTTGTAAAGTTCCGACACAAATCCCTGCTTAGATAGAAGGCGTTTAAACTCCGGAATAACGAATTCATGCTGTTGGAACTGGAGGCAGGATTACGATGGCTCTACAAAGGTAGCCAAAAGTAGCCAATCTGCTGGCACCATTCGTTCGTCTTTCAGTAAATTAAGGTTTTATTAACAAGCGTATAATCCCACATTAACAATCACAAGATGCTTGTACAAATTCTCCGTATTTAACAATCTCTCTTCTTAAGAATTCATAGGGGATCCAACAGGCCAATCTCTCTTCTTAAGAATTCATCAAGAGGATCCAACATGCCTATTCATTCGCTAGCGCCATGATATTCCTTCCATTAACCGACTTCCTCATCCAATACTCATAATTACATAAATTGCAAGTACTAGTGTATTGGTGGAATTCATGTGATTTAAAAGTGGAGAACCCTCTTGGAAATAGTAATTACAAGTTGGTGAGTTTTATGTCTCCATCGATTTGTCAAGTCACAAGTTTACTCAAACTCAGTTTTTGTTAGTCGCCAAACAAGGGAATTAATTAATGAAGTCTATCTTTATCTTTCTCGAGTTCAGTTAAGCAGAGGATGTAGAGAGCGATAGACACAAAGTAGAGAAGTAACACCCGTAGTTGAAGGTAGTCAAAGTAGTCTGAGAGCACAAGCTCTGTCTATGTTTTCTAAGTTGCAGAAGGCCAAGAAGTCATTGGAACCGAAGCTCGATTAAATATTGTATTTTGTATTAGCGCGCAACGTCGAAGTTATTAATATCAAGTATTTTGTGTATTCACAAGTTCTATTATATTTCTGAGTTTATATGCTAAGTATAGCACTATGTTGTGTCTATGTCATGAAATCGTTCATTAAGTGTTTTATCACAACACAAAGTAAATTGTGCAGTCGGTGCACCGCGCGGTAGGTCTTGAGAATTCAGTCACATAGTTTTGTGGCGTGCAATATTAGCAACTGCGCTGCATAGAATCTGTCTTCTTGTTGTGGATCCAAGATCTGGTATCAGAGCAGGTTGATCACAACATGTTCCATCAGAACAAGTTCAAGAATAGTATCTCTATCATAAGGTGAAACATGGCTTCTACTTCAAATATGTAACCTTCCACTTTTATAGGACAAAATTATGAGTTATGGTCCTTGAACATGAAGGCGTTATTTCAGGGTCAAGATATATGGGAGATAGTCGATAATGGATATGTGAAACTACCGGATCAGGAAACATACAATGCCCTCACACAAGATGAGAAGGATGTCTTAAAATATCAAAGGAAGAATGATGGAAAGACAATGTTTTACATACATCAATTCATGCATGAGAGCATACTCCCAAGAGTTTCATCAACAAAGTAAGCCATGGAGGCATAGGACATATTACAAACATCTTATCACGGTATGGAAAAAGTCAAGAATTCAAAACTACAAATTCTTAGAATATATTTTGAAACGCTTTCAATGAAAGATTCAGAGTCAGTAGATTCATTTTATACCCATATTATTGGTGTGAGAAATAAGATACGTCTCATGGAGAAACCATATAGGATAAAAATATTGTTGAGAAGGTACTTTGGAGTTTTCCTCCTAAATTTGATACCCTTGTTGAGACTCTGGAAGAGAGAAAAGACCTAAGCCGGTTTAGTCTAGATGAACTGCAAGCTTCTGTCATTAATCATGAACATAGATTAAACAAGTCAAATGTGTCATTAGAAAATGTATTTTCCATGAAGTCATCTATAAGTCATGGAAAAGGAAGGGGGAGAGCTAACTCTAGAGGCAGAGGAAGAAGTTATGTTAGAGGTGGACGCAGTAGCAGTCCTGCAAATACTACTGGAAGAGGTCAAAATCTAAATACCAGTCATCCAAGTTGTACGATAACTGACAAATAAAAGATTCAGTGCCATTACTGTAAAAAGTATGGACATTATGCATATGAATGCAGAAAGAGACAATGTAATAAAACAAGCAAGGTCAAGATCAGTGAAACAACACAAATAGTCCCTCCAATCCTATGTTTATGGCGCATGCTGAAGCAATGCTTATAGTGTCACCAATTGAATGCAATGTTGCTCAAGAAAGTCCATGTGACATATGGTATCTAGATTCAGGCTGTAGTAATAACATGACATGAAACATAGAATTTTTTTCTAGTTTGGATAAGTCCATCCAAACCAAATTTACACTTGGAACATATATCCAAGTCACTGTCTTAAGAAAAGGCAGCATAAAACTTTTAACTAAACAAGGAGAACAAAAAGTTATGCCTGATGTTTATTATGTTTCTGGTCTGAAGCATAATTTGATGAGTACAGAACAGTTGTTACATAAAAGATACATAATCTACATGGAAGATAATCACTGTGTGATTATGGAAATATATCCAAGCAATCGACTTATTGCAAGAATTCAAATGACAAGCAATAGAATGTTCCCATTGACATTGAATCCAGCCAAGAAGAAAAACACAAAGCTAGCTATTGGTAAAGAAAAAGATGTGCAGTTAGACACTGCATTATAGAAGAAAGTGCACGCAGTTCAAATGAAGAAAATAGTGCATGCGGTATCAAGAAAGGAGAAAGTGGCACAAAGATGAAGGAAACATTCCAATCTGAAGTGCAGGATGATCCATGGCTATGGAATTTCATATTTGAACATTTGAACTTTGGAGGTATAAACCTACTACACACAAAGGACATGGAAAAATGTTTTCCATAAATAGAAAAACCAGAAAGAATATGCGAATGTTGCATTTTTGGAAAAAACATAGAGAATCATTTCCAGTTGGAAAGTCATATAGAGAAAAAGATTCACTGGAAATAATACATTCAAATATTTGTGGACCAATGCAAACTCCATCCATAGGAGGCAGTACATATTTTCTAACATTTATTGATGATTTATCAAGAAAGACATGGATTTATTTCTTAAAACATAAATCTGACGCATTGGGTTCTTTTCAACAGTTTAAATCTTTTATAGAGAAGAAAAGTGGTTATTACATCAAAGTTCTAAGAACTGACATAGGAGGAGACTACATTTCAAGAGAATTTCAAAACTTTTGTAAAGTTCATGGAATCTACAAACAATTTACCGTGCGGTATACATCACAGAAGAACAGTGTCGTAGAAATAAAGAACATAAACATCATGGAAATGGCACGAAGTATCTTGGCAACCAAACATTTGTCAAATGAGTATTGTCATGAAATAGTAGCAACTGCAATACACATCATGAACAAATGTCCAACAAAAAGTGTGAGAAACAACGTTCCTAAAGAAGCCTGGACAAGTATGAAGCATGATTTGGTATACTTGAATGTTTTTGGTTGTGTCACATACACACATTTTCCAGATCAACTGAGAAAGAAGCTCAACAACAAAGCACAAAACTGTATATTTCTTGGGCATTTTGAAGAAACAAAAGGTTACAAGTTGTATGACCTTGTTGCAAGAAAATTCATAATCAACCATGATGTTTAGTTCGTGGAAAGTGAAGCATGGGATGGAAGCATAGAAAAGACAATCATAATTATTGATTTTATTGAGCATGATGACACAGAACAAGAGGTGGTTCAAACACCATGTACAATTCAGTGTACAATCCCTTCTACACCTGGCACTGAAACACAAAGCACAACACAAACTAATCCAATGAGATCAGCAGGTGCACATTCTACACCTAGAGTGCAACAAACTCCAGCAAGAAGTCCCAATAGTTCTGCATATCCAGATCTAATATTAGCTAGTTTGTTACAAATAAATACAAGAATTATGTGCAACATCTATAACGATGACACATTAAATTCATTTTCAGTTTTTTCTTTGTTTTCATAAATAGATGATCCATTAACTTTTGAAGAAGTTTTCAAAGATGATGTATGGGCACAAGCCATGGATGAAGAAATTATATGCATAGAGAACAATCAGACATGGAAGTTGGTAGATGTACCTAAAGACAAGGATGTGATACTTGTGTGAAGTCGGTTTATAAAACCAAGCAAGATGTAGAAGGAAATGTGAAGAAGCACAAGGCAAGGCTAGTTGCAAGAGGTTTTACACAACAACCTGGAATTGATTTCAATGAAACATTTGTGCCAGTTGTGTGCATGGATAGAGTCAAAACCGTGTTAACAATTACTGCATAGAACCAATGGCTTGTTTACCAAATGGATGTAAATTCAATATTTTTGAATGGATATTTAGAAGAAGAAGTATATGTGGACCACAAGGTTTTGAGATTCTAGGACAAGAAAGGAAATTATACAGATTAAAGAGAGCATTGTATGGATTAAAGAAAGCTCCCAAAGCTTGGTAAAGTCGCATAGATTCCTATCTTACTCAAAATGTATTTCAAAGAAGTGAATGTGAGACAACACTGTATATCAAAGAAAATCAACAAGGTAAGATGTTAATTGTTTGCTTATATGTGAATGCTTTGATTTTTATAGGTGATTTTGGGATAGAAGAATTTAAGTCAGTCATGAAGGATGGATTTTAAATGACTAATTTAGGGATTATGAGATATTTTCAAGGTATTGAAGTTTACCAATCCAAAGATGGTATATTTATTTCAGAATCTAAGTATTCGCATGAAATTATGAAAATATTCAAAATGATAAATTCAAAAGCATCCCCAACGCCTGTCATAACATGATTGAAGTTAATAAATGAAGATGAAGGATCCAAGGTGAATCCCACACTCTTTAAAATAATGGTAGGCAATCTTATGTATATAAAAAAGAAAAGACCTTATATTATGTATGGAGTGAGCATGATTACAAGGTTCATAGAAACTTCGAAATAATCACATTGGAAGGTAGGAAAAATAATTCTAAGATATGTGAATGGAACAAAAGACTTTGGCATTTTGTATTCTACCTCAAAATATTTAAGAATCATTGGATATACTGACATTGATTATGGAGGAAACATATATGATAGGAAAAGTACCTATGGGTACACATTTAATTTTGGAATAGGTACAGTATCATGGGCATCTAGGAAGCAACCCATTGTGACTCTTTTTTCAGCAGAAGCTGAGTACGTCGCAGCTACAACCGCAACTTGTCAAGCAGTTTGGATGAGAAGAATGTTAAAAGATTTGTTGCATGAACAACAGGAACCAACTACAGTATTTTGTGACAACGATTCAACCATCATGTTATCATAGAATCATGCTTTTCACAAGAAAACCAAGTGATCCAAAAAAGATCTTTTAATGACTGTGGTTGAGTTTTTAATTGCATGTGTTAATTAACCAATTGAGAAGCTTAATGAAAGAATGAGGAAATAAGAGGAATTATGACAGCCATATACATATATGCATATCTGAAATTAAGTAATAAACAACAAACCATAACAAGAGAATTGATAACGAAGTTCGACACAAAATTGCCTACGTCTCCGGGCCTTCGTCTCAGTGGGGGAGGCTTCTTTATTTTTGTTCAAAGATGAAAAAGTACATTGCAACAGTGCCATTAGGCTACAATATTGATCTGGTCATGTTCTTCCATATCTCTATAACCCAACAGAAGAAATGACATGCAAAACAGATGACCGGAGCTCCCATAAATGGCCCGCAAGCATCTGCTCCTCAACAGATTCCCTGCATAAAAATAGATTTGGCTTGGCTTCCCTTCAGCATAAATATTCTTTGAATCTCCTTCATGGCCTCAAAAAGGCCTAGTTTTTATAGATCTGAAGTTGGTTATCCATCCCCAACTTTTTCCCAAAATCTGGCCTCCAAAAATGCCCAATATCTCCCAAAAATGGATAAAATCCATTAATTACAGGCTAAAATCAATTAAAAATCCCAAAGCTATATAAAAAAACCCACTCTGTAATTGTATTTGGGCGCAGTCCCTTTTGACGTGTTCTCCTGATCATATGGGAGCCTACCATATGGCTAGGCACTCCACCTGTTGTGCGCTAGCCCCACTGTCTGGGCTGGCTCCTGGTCTTTAGGCGCGTGTATAGGACCACGGTCTAACCACCATAACCCCCCGTGCCCTTTTTGTTTGGTTAGCTCTCGGTCCGTTGGTGGTGGGTAGGACCGAATCCCCAAAGAAATGAGGCTAGTCCCCATACTTCCGCACTTTTGCTCCTGGTTCTTGTGGGAGGTCACGTCGTATGATAAACTATGGGCTGGGGCTTAGCCCCAGCCCTTTCCGCCTCCAATTAAACTTTGCATTCAACTTAAATAATAAATTTTTCATATCCATAATAAGTAACACAAGTAGAGCAATTGGCTAGCCTGACCTTGCCAGTTCGTAGTGCAATGGAGGTCGGGGGTTCGACTCCGGTGGAGACCCCAAAATTTTGCAAATCAACAAGCCAACGAATGGGTGCCACGTGGTAGCCCATGACTAGGCCACGTGGCACCTCAACAACCAATCAGACACTGCCACTTTTCAAACACTAGTTCATCGACTTGTCTGCCATGTACCTGTCATGTTAGCATGCCACTGTACCTGCGACGTCAGCCTACTGACGTCATTCCGTGCCACGTGTCACCGTTACAGTGGTGACACGTGTCACCCTTAGATTGGTCCAACTCACCTACTGTATGCCCTGTCATATACCACATGTCATCTCCAGATGTTTCCACAGCATATATATGGTTGTACGACCTATACAATCAGCTTTCCACATGGACTGTACGGACTGTACAATCACCCCCTTTTTTTACTCGTTTGTGTTTTCGATCAAAATGCGATATCTTTCGCATATGAAGTCCGTTTGACGAAGTAAATATATGGTTGGAATCAAGAAGACGATACAGGAGCAATGGCGTTGGTTTCGTCGGATTCTAAGCACTTTCATTTTGAGCCTTTTTGAGCCCTGTTAGGCTCCTAGATCCGATTCTAGATCACACCTCCCCACTAAAAGACCTTTTGGTCCCCAAAATGTTACTGACTAGTCAACAAGCTCGGGATAGGCCACCTGGATTTTCCTCTGTCTCTGAACTCTGTCCTGTGCACTTGTCTCATCAAGATCAACTATAGCACAATCATGACAACTGATAGTATATTGTTAGCCATTTGAACCTTGTTCCATTTTACTGAAGCCACTATCATCCATGTAGACAACATTACTAATGACAGCATCAAAAATAAAACTGCAAATGAATTGATATACTTGAAATATTTTCACAACATGAGCTTATCTTGAAGCAACTTATGATTGATTTTCCATTCAACAATCATTTCTTGTTCTTGCTTAAGATCGATTACTTCATTTGAAACAATTATTGGTTTGTTGCTTGCTTGCACTGCCTTCTTTAATTGTTCCATTGTTTGAAGTGTTTTATTTTCCTTAACATGATGAGAATGAACCACATAATCTTGACCTGCTTTGGTTAATTGATATTGATTCTTTGTCCTATAGAAGATTACCTTACGATCATATAAATATGGACTACCCAAGACCATTCCACATTCTCTTAACGACACTACATCACATGTTACTTCATCCACATACTTAGATGAAATTGCAAATTTGATTGTGCACTGCTTTGTTATGTGCATTTGATGATGATTGCTTATCCATTTAAGTGTGTAAGGATTATGATGTACTTGTGTTTTTAACCCCAATTGCTTAACCAATTCTTCTGAGATTATATTAGATTGAGATCCATTGTCGATTAATGTGTCTATCTTAGTGTGTCGTATAATTACCCTTATATGAAACAAGCTACTTCTACAATCAATGTCTTCACCAATTTTACCTGTCATACCAACCAATGAGATCTTTGATTCATCACCTAAATCTGATCCCAAGTCTGTGGGTCTTGTTGTCGTTGCCACTGTTTTCATTCCCTTCTTTTCCTTGAACCACTTTGGCCTCTTCTCAGGATGCAACTGCCAACATCTTTCCTCATCATGTCCCTCTTTCTTGCAATTCTTGCAAGAGGGATTTCCTTCCTTCCTCGTCATTGCATTTGAATTCTTTCCATGCCATTTCCTCTTGTCCTCTTTCCTTGAAGACGATGATTCCCTTGACACACCTATTTTTCCTGCTTCAATATACGTAGCTTGAACAGAAACCTCATCAAGGTTAGTGGGTCCAAACATGAATACAATGTTCCTAATATGCGCAGGTAAACCTCCTATATACTTCATAAGAGTTTCTTATGTTTGTAAAGGGATATCTAACATCAATGCCATTTTTCAAAATCCATCGGTGTATTCTTGCATTGTTTGTCCTTTTCTTAGTTTTAAAGATTGTCATTCAATTAATGCTTTTTCTTTATAACCCAAAAGATAGAATTGTTTCCTAAGTGCAGAAATGAAGCTCTTCCATGATGGAAATACATTACCCACGTGTTGCATTCCATTTTGAAACTTGCTTTGCCACCAGATGAGAGCTTTACCTGGAAGTCTCAAAGACTCCAACTTGATTTGTGTGGCCTCGTCCTTGATCTGTTGCACACTGCAGTAAACCTCCATCTACCTGATCCAATTGTCAAGTTTCTCTGCATTTACTTCACCATCATATATGGACAACTCAAATTTAACATAAAGTTTTAACAATGGAATTTCATTCTTATTCTTATGAACATTTTTCTTTCCATTAGATTTAGAACTTGAACTTGAAGAAGAAGGAGAAGAAGGAGGTGATGATGGAGGTGAAGGAGGAATTTGAGGATGATCCTCTTCCTCTTCACTTTTTCCCTTTGA
>ML779272.1:635164-664682 GCA_009831015.1 Picea engelmannii | reverse complement strand
TGAGGATGATCCTCTTCCTCTTCACTTTTTCCCTTTGAATATTCACCCAAAACTGGTCTCTTTCATTCCAAGTAATCCTCATACAAAACTTTCACCATCTCCGACATAGCAAGGAAAGTTTTCCGAAACTCTTTCTCATCCTGATAAAACCCTTCTTCTCATGCCATCTTCTCACTCTGAGAATCTCTCTTTCTCAATCCAATTAAAGGATTCTCTGCAACAAGCTCACCTTCACCACGATGTATCTTTTCCCTGGTTAACATGCAAAACTCAAATCCAAACGTCAACTAGCTCTGATACCACTTGATCCGAAAAAGATCTTTTAATGACTGTGGTTGAGTTTTTAATTGCATCTGTTAATTAACCATTTGAGAAGATTAATGAAAGAATGAGGAAATAAGAGGAATTATGACAGCCATTTACATATATGCAGATCTGAAATGAAGTAATAAACAACAAACCATAACAAGAGAATTGATAATGGAGTTCGGCACAAAATTGCCTACGTCTCCAGGCCTTCGTCTCAGTGGGGGAGGCTTCTTTATTTCTGTGCAAAGCTCAAAAAGTACATCGCAACAGTGACATTAGGATACAAGACTGATCTGGTCATGTTTTTCCAGATCTCTAAAACCCAATAGAAAAAACGTCATGCAAAATGGATGACCGAAGCTCCCAGAAATGGCCTGCAAGCGTCTGCTCCTCAACAGATTCCCTGCATAAAAATGGCTTTTGCTTGGCTTCCCTTCAGCATAACTCTTCTCTGACTCTCCTTCATGGCTTCAAACAAGCCTGGTTTTTATAGATCTGAAGTTGGTTATGCATCCCCAACTTCTTCCCAAAATATGGCCTTAAAAAATGCCCAATATCTCCCAAAAATGGATAAAATCCATTAATTACAGGCTAAAATCAATTAAAAATCCCAAAGCTATATAAAAAAACCCACTCGGTAATTATATTTGGGTGCAACCCCTTTTGGTGCATGCTCCTGATCATATGGGAGCCTACCATATGGCCAGGCGCTCCACCTGTTGTGCGCTAGCCCCCCTGTCCGGGCTGGCCCCTAGTCTTCAGGCGCGTGTATAGGACCACGGGCTAACCACCATAACCCCCTGCGCCCTTTTTGTTTGGTTAGCTCTTGGTCCATTGGCGGTGGATAGGACTGAATCGCTAAAGAAATGGGGCTAGTCCCCATACTTCCACGCTTTTTCTCCTAGTTCTTGTGGGCAGTCACGTCGTATGATAAGCTGTGGGCTGGGGCTTAGCCCCAGCCCTTTTTGACTCCAATTAAACTTTGCATTCAACTTAAAAAATATATTTGTCATATACATAATAAGTAACACCAACAGAGCATTTGGCTAGCCCGTCCCTGCCAGTCCATAGTGCAATGGAGGTCAGGGGTTCGACTCCGATGGAGACCCCAAAATTTTGCAAATCAACGAGCCAACCAATGGGTTCCACGTGGTAGCCCATGACTGGGCCACGTGGCACCTCAACAACCAATCAAACACTGCCATTTGTCAAACACTGGTTCATCCACTTGTCTGCCACATACCTGTTGTTTTAGAATTAATCCGTAAGTGCGGACACAAACCGATCTCCCTAGATCCACTTGGATCTAGAACAAAACAGGACAGAATAATACTCTTTCCCTAGATTTAGACTATTGAATGAACTAGGAGGCAAGAATTATGAACATACCTTATGGTCGCTTCCTTGGGTCTCTATTGTCTAGCTTCACTCCAATGCTCTTGTGCCGTCAAGACCAGGACAACTCAAACCAATTGAAGTGAAAACAACTCAATACATTCAACAGTTAATCTATGCATATGATCAAGGAGTTATGCAATAAAGTGACATTCGATTTATGAGAAAGGAACATATTACTGTATTAAATTGATAGAAAGAAAGAATTACAACCTGATCCTTGATGTTGTAAACCTCCTTTTGATGGCTCCTAGATCTGACACACACACTTTCTCACTTGCATGAAGAAAATCAACCACTTTTGATAACCTTGCTGGTATTCCTGGCTTCTGTAGCATCAGTCCTTCACACAATCTTTCACTAATTCACCTAGATCTCTTGCTAGTTTGATTCTAACATTTTCCATGAGAATCCCATCAATTTATAAGAGAGAATGGATTAGTTACTTGGATAGGAATGATCCCAAAATATCAGGAAAGTCAGTACTTAGATAACAATTCGAATGCCATCTCATCCTTCTAGAAGATTCCCTTTTAGAAGGTTCGAGAATTCATCTTTTTCCCTTCTTTAGAAAGAGTTTGCACCCTAACAGTTAGGTATACTGCGAACCTCTCGCACCCTGGCTTAAGGCAGCCTACGAGAATCATGCATTCTCGCAGGTAAATGTATTGGTAGCTTGCGAACCTTCCTCAAAAATGTGATTTCTGGAAAAAGATAAAGGTAAATTTTCTCTGGAGAAAGTTCTAATGAAGAGCTTGATTACACCATAATCAATACATCATCATGACGACCAAAATCATGTATAACAGAATGCCCCCCAAATTCTGAGATTGGAACCAGTGACAGTCGATAGACTTTGTAAGCTGCATGTGTGTGTCGAGAACTAGGAGCACATCTAATCAGAAACCTACGAACAATCAAGCATCTGCAGAGTATCATATATTCAATTTTGAGGTAGGCATTCCCATACTCAGATCATAGACTGGTAACATCATAAAGGAAGTCATGGTCACCAATCATACACTGTGGATCCATGCCATCAAAGTATAGCATAGCCACCTGAATACACTGTGGATCTATGCAAGAATTTTCAAATCAAGACGACATAGCCATGAAACATACACAGTGGATCTATGTGTCGCAAATTATACATACTCCATCGCAACCTGGATCTCAGAGACGATATCCAGGGTCTTCAATTTTGTTACCCAAAGTACAAATCTATCCATGTGATTACATGTGTTGAAGTCGAACATGGTAGAAACCACTTGATTACCGGTCATTGATGTAACCATTAACAAGTGCGAGGGAAATCACCATTGATGTCAATGACTCCCAAGGTACTCTAGTACAATCCATCAAGTGTGAATAAATGAGTTGATGTCAGGAGTCATTCAATTAGGAGTCAATGATCTAAACCCACTCTCGAAAGCGAAGAAACTTGCCATTGAGGCATGCAAGCTCCAAGGTACTAAATAGTTTCTAAGTCTTGATTCCGGATAATGAGCTGAAGTCGACGGAACAAAACTCGTCATAGGAGGGCCTTGATGTATCCCCCATCAATGAAACGAAATGAGTAACAGAGTTTGAGTGAAACAAAGCATGTTGCAAATTGGACTGGACAAAGGGAAGGCCGACACAAAAGGAATGGATAACTGCAGATGGTCGACTCAATATAGGTTTCAAATGGACTTCTCTTGAACATATGAATGACACGACCAATGATTTGGTAGCATTGACTCAAAGACGACACATGAAATTACCTTGTAATCAATTGAAAGAGACAAATGAATTTCCCAAACCGACTTCAAATAATGAATAGTGGGTGTCATGTTCAAGAGCAACACTTACTGCCAACAAATACGAAGATGAAACATATCCCTTTCCCAAATTTCCCCCCACCATTTCTGGCAAGTACCTCTTTATTTTTACGCAAGCTTGAAGAGGATCACATATGCTTGTTGATATAAT
Organism: Picea engelmannii; assembly: GCA_009831015.1. Taxonomy (NCBI): domain Eukaryota; kingdom Viridiplantae; phylum Streptophyta; class Pinopsida; order Pinales; family Pinaceae; genus Picea; species Picea engelmannii. Next base: position 661,007 of record ML779272.1, on the reverse strand, counting down.
CTCATCCTTCGGACGAGTCCCTCGGAGTATATTTAATGAACCCTAAGAAGGAGTGGTTCGGTTCCATCACGGGTTTGTCAATGTTTGTTTAACGAGTCAAGAGATAGTAAACTTGAAGGTTTTTCAAGATTATAGAGTTTGGAAAAACACTTAAAAGAGAACTCGCTCAGTTCCTTTTTCGTAACATAGTTTGGATGAGACCGAAAAAGAGAGAAATTATCGCTCACCAGACGCATATTTCAAATACTTTAGCGAGCGTGAAGATAGCAAGGTCGCTCGACAATCTTTTCATTTTTAGAGAGTCTGAAAAGAGCTTAAAGAGGACTCCAGGGGGGTTCCTTTTTCGTATAACCTCGTTGAGCCCGAAAAAGTGATAAAACTATGCTCGATCACATTCTCTTGATTTTACGAGCGTAAGAACGGATAAAAACAATGCTCGAGGTTTTTATGTAAAAACCCTAAAAAACAATCAAAAACACACCATAACGGAGAAAAATATGTCAATATCCTTCTTTGTAATCATCAATATTTCACACCTGCAAGTCATTACACTCATTTGTATATTAGTAATTAAGTTTAAACAATAGATAAACATAAAAAACTAAAAATGACATAGTAAAAAGTAAATTAAATGAGTAAATAACCATTTTTACCATATCATTTCACATTTTCACTATTGAGTTCCAAAAAACTCCCATTTTACCCTCCGACTTCGGCGTTGATTTTCGGGAGCTACAAGAGATCATTTGATGAGATGTCTGCAGCATTACGGTAAGCTCTTCCTTCTTGATCTTTTCATGGTTTAAATTTATGATTTCATTGGTTAGTTTTTGCATTTTCAAGTGGCTTTTGAACCCTACATGCGTGTAGGAATTCTCGCAGGCTTCTCATACAGGGCCTGCGAGAATGATACATTCTCGCAGGCAAGCTTTGAGCCACTTGCAAGGGGTTTGCACTGTGTATAATAAGGCACCTGCGAACAATGCAGAATTCAAATTTTTTTTTAAATGTTTAGCCACTGAAAAAGATCTAGATCATGAACAAAATCATTAATCCACCCTTTATGTTCCTTGTGCAGGTATTTGACCAACAATCATGGTGCTTGAGTGGCGAGAATGAGAACATGAGGAGGATAATGTAAATGCCAAGAATCATCCTCCCACCATAGATGCATTAAGATATTGTGGTCTCTTAAAATACTTTTGTATCCTGGGCATGAGAGCCCAAGTCAGATTACTGGAGTATCTAGTCCGTATGTGGGATCCATACCAGCAAGTTTTTAATGTAGGATTTCACACATTAGCCATTGACATAGAGGACATATACTTCTTGACCGGATTATCCAGGCGTGGGTCTTATGTCAGTCTGACCAACAACAGAGGTGGCGGGTTAAAAATGAGTGAATATTGCAATCAACACTGTGTACCTGAGGCTGAGCGAAAAAAGGGAAAAGTTGTTATCTGGGGGGTACAAGAATTGACCCTCCACACTATTCTCTTTACTATTTCTCAGATGGCCAGAATTTTAGCTCCAAATATGGCATTACAGAGCTACTTCCAGTACGCCATCGAGTGTACTGAGCCACGAGTATTTAACTGGGATGATGCAATGTTGCGCAGTATCAAAAGACAACTAACCAAGTGCAGGCGGGGTGAACTGAAATAATTTGGATATGGATCTTTTCTAGTGTATTTATTCCTCGAGAGAGTCCCCGTTTTCAGACTACAGGTTGAGTGGGACTTTTCGGGTCCTAGGGATCCGAGGCTGTTGCGGTGGTGTCGGCTCATGGCCCGGCACGTGGCAGGACCAATCGTCAAATATGACGATATTGTTTTTGACTGGTTGCAAAACCAGATGTTGATGGTCAATGACTACGCCTATGTTGGGTTGGATTTCCAAGGAGATCCGGATCTAGCACTGCCTGAGGAAGCTCAGTGGGGAGACCTCGGTAAGAAGTACACAATTTTTTTCTTTTTAAAATGTTTTTGAATTTTTTATCATATTAAATGTTTTTGTTTTATAGATTTATCCGAAGACTAACACCAAATGTTTGTTGATAACACAGATGTTGGACTGTATAGACCTCCTGGCACTTCTCCTATCCAATGATGAGGAGAAGCAGTAGTAGTAGTACCACAGTATGCCGAAGATTACCAGGTGGTGGAACAGAATTTAGAGGGTCTTACAACAGACATTCCAGATATGACTCTGGAAGAGATTCCATGACGCGATCAACGTCACACTGTAGGGGTTTCTGTAGCTATGGGTCGACTACTCTGCAGATTAGCTAGGGAAATAGTGTCTTACCGTGAACGTCATCCGTGACGTCACTTTGTAGAAGCTATAAGCTTCAATTTTTGATATTTTGGTCTTCGGACAAACTTTTTGTAAAAACAACAAACTCTTTTGATCGTTATATACCGATGGCTTCTACTGGTTTACTTTATATTGTATGAATTTGAATGTGTTTTATTTATAAATGCTTCAAAATTTTGTCCAATACATAATTAGCCAATGCATCTGTTAATGTATTAAGACATCTAGGAATATGTTGATATTCAATGTGATCAAAATATCGTTCCAAGAAGCGAATTCGCAAATGCACTCGTAATAAAGTAGGACTTCGAATAGAGTAGACATTACTTAGCTTTAGTACCACAAGCTGCGAGTCAAGTCGTACAACCAAATGACAAATTTCAAGCGAGATAGCATCAACCAATAGTTCAATAATGACGCTATACTCGGCAATGTTGTTGGTTGCACGACCAAGACATACACCTCGTAAAGATATAAGTTCGTTGGTTGGGGCATAAATTGCCCATGCAGCAGAAGCTAAGTTCCGAGTACTATGGCTAGCACCATCAACAAAGCCAATATAGGGTAGCGAAGACTCCGACATCTGGCAATCAAACACAACGTCACATAAGGGTAGAGTCCAGATAACGTCAAAAGAAAACTAAAGTAACACACACAAAGTATGATACATAAAATACAAGTATTTGTGCACAAATGACTTATGGATAATACTTCTTCAAGTACAACCCATTCCTGGGTTCACTCAAAGGGATACCATCATAATCGACCAGCTCATATGCTCCTTTTTAAAAACTCGACGAACAATGTAACGACCACACCACATTGGTTCGAATTTTCTATCTCCTAAGACATCTTGATCCTGTTCATATAGAAGAACAAGATCCTGCGCGTAAGATCTTCTGGGAAGTAGCATACCCAGAAATATGACCACCACATGCTCTAGAATGGTAGTCATTCAAAGCTTTCTCGGCTTCATAAAAAGTCAGGCAACGTAGAAAAATAGACTCAATTCCCCGACGATAAAGAGTATCCTCGAGGATAATGTATTGACGCACTTGATAGCGGATACGACGTCATTCGGTGATAGACAAAGCAGGCCGAAAAGTTTGGGTTTGGAGATATATAATGATATCTCCATACCAAAGATCATTTGTTCTTATAAGGAAAAGAGATTCATCAGGGAATGAATCTACTGCTACATTTTCCGTGGTTGAGTGAGGAAAATCACATATCAATTCAGCGAAAACTAAAGATTTCTTAGACGCTGCATGATCGAACTCCAAGTCAAACTCCTGGAGTATGACAATCCATTTGGAGTACTTGCCCGCTAGAAATTGACGAGTCAAAATATGTTGCATAGGGTTGCAACGCGAAATCACTGTAGTTTTCCTTGAAAGGATATAATGCCGAAAGCGTTGAACAGCTTGAATGACAGCCAAAGCTAGTTTTTCAACATGTTGATACTTGATTTCAGTGGATGTGAGACTTCTACTCAAGTAATAAATAACATGTTCATCGTGCGCATCATCTTCTTGAACTAGAACCATGCCAATAGTATACTCGGAGGCAACAAGATAAAGAAAGTAATCACGACTATAATCAGGAGGAAAGAGAAGTGGAGCTCTCGTGAGGGACAATTTCAAAGCCTCAAAAGCATTGTTGGCAACAGTATCCCAGACAAACTCTGAATCTTTCTTTAGAAGCCGTGTAAAACCACGAGTAATCTCGGCGTAATTAGGGATGAAACAACGAAAAAAGTTTTCTTTCCCCTGCAAACTTTGCAACTGACACAGTGAAGAAGGAGGAGGAAGATTAAGAACCGCCTCAACCTTATTAAGATCTACTCAGATCCCTTGACGTGAAAAAATGAAACCTAGAAGACGACCAGATTCTACACAAAAAACACATTTATGAGGATTTAAACGAATGCGATAGAATCGACAATGAATGAAAATTTCTCGGAGATGAGTAGGGTGATCAACTTTGCGTAAAGAATGAGCTGGTAAATCGTCCAAATAAGGTCGAACGATATGCTTTATATCGTGAAACACATAAGACATAGCACGTTGAAACGTCGCACCCGCATTCTTAAAACCGAAGGGAATTTTTCTATAGGCAAAAGTACCCCAAGGACAAATAAAAGCAATTTTATGCTGGTCCTCAGGAGCGATGTTAATTTGATTATAGCCGGAGAAACCATCCATGAGAGAAAAGATTTCACTGCCGGCACAGTCATCGATAATCTGTTCGACGAAAGGGGTTGGAAAGTTGTCTTTTGGACAGGATTTGTTAATATCCCTATAATCAACACACACACTAATACTACCGCCTTTCTTATCAATCGATACAAGGTTGGAAACCCATTCTGTCAGAGCCACGAGATAAATAAAACCGGCTTTGAGAAGTTTTTCAAATTTGAGTTTGATAGCTGCTGCTTTACGTGGATGGATGGGGTGAAGGCACTGACGAACTGGTTTAGCTCCGAGGTATGTCTTTATCTCATGTACAACAATAGCAGGGTCAATATCTGGCATCTCTTCGTAGCTCCATGCGAGGATGTCATGATATTCTTTAAACATAGATGTATAAGTGACGATTTCATCTTGAGAACACGAAGCTCCAATGTGAACATTTTCAACTATCCCAGGTTTAACGGATATATCAATGGGAATCATGGGAGAAATATTACTGAGGTTCCCTTTGGCAAACACATCATGTGTAGATCTGGGAACGATCGATATGACAACAACGGTCGACAGAGTCAAAATCCGTTGGTAGTTCTAGAGAGTCTGTTGTTCCAGAAACAGTATGGAATGATGATGTCCATCGTCCCAAGGGGTGTCCTCCATGACAGACATGATCATCTCGTTAGTGGGAAAGATGACACAGAAAGGATCGGGAGACAAATCATCAAAATAAGGTGTAGAAGGTGTTTCCGATTGAATCATGTGATAAGCAGACTCAATCGGACTTAACGGCATGACATCGCCGAAACGAGTGTGATCTCCAGGGTCAGGGACTATCCAAGGGTCAAAAGACACAGGAAGTTCATGAGGTACGACGGAGATCATGTTGATGGAAGCAACTGACGGGTGGGGAACATCGGGTGGTGGTGGAATGGGGAAAGTACCCATTAACGAAGAGTCTTTTAAAAGGCCTACACCGACATTCTCGTAACCCAGTGGGGCTTTAGCTATAAACAACACGTTGCCAGTGCGAGTATCAGAATTAAAGAAGGCAAGTTGATCAACTGTAACAACCTTTCCCTGATGAGGAAATCATACGACACGGAAAAGTGTTGACACAACAACGCACATAGAATCTATCCAGCTACGACCAAGTAGAAGATTATAATCCAGGGGAGCATCGAAAATTTCCACTTCAACTTCGACTGTCTTTCCTTCTAGGGTAACAGAAAACGATGGAAGAACACCGTAAGGCTTAAAACCAGATCCATTAAAGGATTTCAAAGTATTTTGTGATTCATTTAAAGGAGGAGAGCCAATGGCTTTCCAACAAGCAAAAGACATTACACACATAGAAGCACCCTCATCGATAATTGTACAACAAATATTCTTGTCGGAGACAACAACTTGTATCTGAAATGCAAGTTGAGGGGGTAACCTTGGAATATGATCTTCCAAGTAAAAGACTATTAAATTCGTATCTGTAGGATCAATTCCATCTATAGCTTTCAACAAAGCCCTTCGTTGCGCAGGACAAGACTAAAGGAATTCAAGGGCAGACATCGCTGAAGGTGCTTGGGCCAGATCTTCGACAATGCTATAGTTCTGGGCCGCACGAGCATGAGGATTGAAAGCCGATTTCTTAACGACACCTTTCGGGGGTGGTCACAGAACTGTATCAAGGCTCGGTCGTTCGAGATGAAGAGGACCGGTTGTAGGTGGAGTCGGTGGAGAGGGATGGACCAAAGTAGGAGGTGAATCATCAACCTTCTCCTTAGATGGAGTATAGTCTTTGGCTCTAGTCATGAGTGCAATGTTATTTTTCATAGAATCACCGGTACACATCAAAACATATGAGGTTGTAGAAGTAGATGGTTGGTCATGGATTACCAACTGAGCCTGTTGTTGAGACGGGAAGGGTTGGGACAAGATTGCCGACGTAGAGGGTTTTGGCGTTCCTTGAAGGAATTTAGTAACCTCGGGACATCGTGGACCATCCTTCGTGTAGTGATCGTCACCACAAATAAGGCAAGGATATCGTGGCTTTCTCTTATCCCGATCTTCAATAGGATGGGTTTTAATTTTCTCAGTTTGATTATTATTTTTACTCTCCTTATTCTTGCCTCTCCCTTTCTTTGATTTATTTTTACTGGTCGGGGTAGATTGAACAACGTTCACTTCAGAAGTTTTACCGGTGGAAGTGGCAGGAGATGGAGCATTTTGAACATTAGAAGAGGTAGACTTAGGGGTTTTACTTGAAACAGAATGTGAGTGGACATGAGCAGTACCAATCACACCATCAGCTGCATGCGAGGCAACTGGAGTAGTTGAAGTGCTGGAAGTACCAGGACGAGGTAATTCAGGTAGCAAATCATAAATTGTTCCCATTTGCGAATAAACGAGATCAAGATATTGAGCATGACTTATAGTCTGCTCCTCTATAACAACACCACCCATAGCAATGTCTTTACCAATTTCGTTCACGAAGGATTTCGTAAACCATTCTGCCAGTAACTAATCAGGAAGTTCAAGTTTAATGAGACGTCATCTCCTTCGCCACTCATGGATATGATCCGATATATGAATTCCTTTAGTCTATTTGAAGGAAGTCAATATCTTAGTTCCAGTATCATAACGGATTGGTAACTGGTAATGTGTAAGAAAATCCATAGCTAGGGTGTTGAAATCAGAAAATAAACCTCGTGGCAATTCAATATACCACTTCGCAGCAACACCAGTAAGGGTTCGTTGAAAAAGACGTAGACGAATGGAGTCATCCATCAATGAGTTGGATGAACACCATAAATGAAAAGTCATAACATGATTATTAGGGTCCTCCCCCACCTTTCCATTGAATTTCAGAATATCTGATGGAAGCTTGGCAGGAATAGCAGGCCATTGGGGAGAGTGACGAATAGGATCATTTAGAATCCTAGACAAATCTGGCAAATCGAAAGTAGTAAGAAAAGACAACTGCCGATTCACTTGTGGTTACTAGTGACTTTGGGGTGGAAGCCCTGTTGGAAAACCAGTAGGACCGTATGCAGTCTTCCCATAGAGGGAAGATGCTGGCTGATTCTATGGTGGTTGGATAGGATAGTAGCCCCAAGGATTGTAACCTTGAGTTTGAGAAGGGACGTGAGGTTGAGTAGTTTGACCTTGACCCCAAATAGGATTAGGTATACCTGGATATGGTTGGCATATAGTAGGGACAGGTTGTAGCCCCCCAGTCGTTTGAGGAATATTTTGTAACATATGATTCCAATACTGGGCCAAAGAAAGAGGTATATTTTGTCCAAAAGGTGAGGTTGGTCCCTCGATCGTAGGTATAGTTCCACCCGGAAGTTTTGTGCCAACCGTAGGTTGCGTAGTAACTGTGTTGTGTCCGGGAAAAGGAAAAGGAACCGCACCACCCTGTCCACCAATAGGCATCTACAAGTTTGGTGCAACTGTCGGTATAGTGCCACTAGGATTAGGATTACTAGAAGGAAACTGAGGGAGTGTCGAAATAAAACTGGGAATAGGGTGCCCATGAATAGACGGACCACCGGGAGTACCAGAAGGGGTTTGCGGAGGTGTTGGATTGGAAGCATTCAACAAAGCATTCAATGCATGGTAGCTGGGTGGTAGTGTTGGAGTAACATGGTGTGTTCACTGGGTGTTTATAGGAGGAAGACTAGTTGTAGTGAACTCAGTTGGGACACTCGTAGTAATCGCAAGATGGGCCATACTCGTAGTAAGTAGTATTTATCGATACCATATTTGTCTTAGATAACACTGGAGGGTTAATTTCGGAGACAACAGGGGACTCAGGACTAAAGAGGGTCCTGCGGACGTCGACTGACCAAAACAGATTTTGGCCTTCTTCACCGGGAAAGGGTTCAATGGGTGATTCAGAAGAAGTAACAACTACGTCACCAGAAGAATTTACTCGCACAAAAGGACGTTCATCACGAAAAATACGATAGTCTTCTCTAGTATTAGTAATTCGGAAAGGTTCTAAAGAATCAGTTGATTCCACTTGGGGTGTGGTAACAACTGCGGCTTCACCATGCTAAGCAGAATCCTTAGGTGTAGTGGTAGGCAAGGGTTTTGATTCGTCCAGATGCTCCAGAGATAAACCCTGCATCCTATGTAAACGACGTGGGGGATCAATTGTAAAAGAGTGACAAGTTCCATGAAGAAAATCCTATGGTCAACTTTGAGCAATAAAAAACACACGCTAGTAAACAAAATCTAGGAAGCAATCTCCAGGAAAACAATACCTTCTAATTTCGAATCCACTAGTTGGTGATGAAATCCAACGTCGCAACAACGAGACGAGAAGGGGCGGGGCTAAGGTGGAAAAGTTATGCCGATGACCTGCTTAACAGACTTACACCCTGGTGCAAGCTCCCACACATAATCGTGGGTATACCCTCCAAGGAGCCCAAGTGAGTTTGATCAACGTCGATTCTAGGTACCATGAAGACTTTCCCCTTCACAGTCACCTTGGGTAAGAACCTAGAGAGACAGGCCATTAAGGTCACCACAAGAAACAATACAGTTTGGGGGAATAGTCGTCAGTTCGATCCACACGCAAGGGCAGAGTATCTAGCCCAAAATCAACTCAAAAGGCTTCCACTCATCATTGTGGGTATACCTCCGAGTGATCCCCGTAATACGTGCAATCTCTACACTGATGTCAACAAAGCAGGGTGATTAACTCTGCCAACATCAAGGCGACCTAGTGCTTGACCCTTGTGTTAGAAGGGCTTCCTAGGACAATATGTTGCAAATGGAATTTAACACTCCCTAACTCAAGATGTTATTGTGTGTTTTGAGCTTTTGGAGAGTGTACCTCTCTTCCTACTCCAAAGCACTAGCCTAGCTAAATGTTGGTGTAAAAGAACCCTAGAAAAGAGTTATTAGATAAATTTTAAGATTACGCAATGTTTTTAATAGTTGTTGTTTACTCAAAGGTAACGGAAATGAAACTCGTGTTGTATGACTCTGACCCAAATAATGCAAGGATAATAATGAATATAACACTTTTCATTCAATGAATCCTATTTATGGGAGAGAGAGAGAGAATTTTCCAAATCAACCCTATACTACAGTGCAATAATTTCCTTTCAAATGTCAAATGAAAACAATCATTTATCAAAGGACAATCTCTATGTGTCTTTTTCAAATACTTCAACAACTCTAAAATTTGATTTTTCAATGTTTTCTAAAAGACAAAAACAATGTTTTTGAAAGAAAAACTTATTGTTCACTTTCCAAAAAGAACTCTTATTAATGAGAACAGAAAATCAAATCATAAAGATTCAAGCAATAACAACCCAATCAACTCTTTCAATGAAAGCAAAAACAAAGAGAAAACCAATTAGTCTTCTCAATGCAAACGAAAATGTTCTTTCAAACCAATAAGAAAATGAGAAAAACCAAGCACTTAACTCTCAACCAATCACTAGTTCTTAACCAATCAGACACACTCAGCTCTTGAAAGCAGAGAGAATGAATTTTCCAATAAGAGTCAAGAAAAGAAAGTCAAGCTACAAAGGACAAGATAAACCTTGAAACCTTAAAACTGTTCAAGCATGCAAACTAAAGCAAGAAACATATCAATCAATGATCTAATAAACCCAAAAGAGGTAATTCAATTGATCTAAGCAGTTAGAAAAATCAAAACTCAATTTCAAAATTTTCAAAAATCTTGCTCGCAGGCAAGCAGTGTTACACAGTGCGAGAATCTATGATTCTCGCAGGCAACCTTTTAGCAAGGTGCGAGGTACTCGCACTGAACCCTATGAGCAGGGTGCGAACCTGACTGATTCTCGTAGGCTGCAGTTAAACACAGTGTGAGAACTCCTGAACATAACAAAAAATTTGAAAATTAAATCAAAATTGATAAAGGCTTCTGGACCCAGAAGGTCTAACGAGATATCCTGAAGACTCAAAGACTAACAAGATAGGAGAAAAATGAAACTAGAGTAAATGGCCACAGAAAAATAAAAAAATCCATCAAAAAAACAAATGGGATGCCCAGTGGAGTCGCCAATTTTGTTTTAGGATTAATTTGTAACTGCGGACACAAACCGATCTCCCTAGATCCACCTGGATCTAGAACAAAACAGGACAGAATAATACTCTTTCCCTAGATTTAGACTATTGAATGAACTAGGAGGCAATAATTATGAACATATCTTATGGTCGCTTCCTTGGGTCTCTGGTGTCCAGCTTCGCTCCAATGCTCTTGTGCCGTCAAGACCAGGACAACTCAAACCAATTGAAGTGAAAACAACTCAATACATTCAACAGTTAATCTATGCATATGATCAAGGAGTTATGCAATAAAGTGACATTAGCTTTATGAGAAAGGGACATATTACTGTATTAAATTGATAGAAAGCAAGAATTACAACCTGATCCTTGATGTTGCAAACCTCCTTTCGATGGCTCCTAGCTCTGACACACACACTTGCTCACTTGCATGAAGAAGATCAACAACTTTTGATAACCTTGTTGGTATTCCTGGCTACTGTAGCATCAGTCCTTCACACAATCTTTCACTAATTCACCAATAGATCTCTTGCTAGTTTGCTTCTAACCTTTTCCATGAGAATCCCATCAATTTATAAGAGAGAATGGATTAGTTACTTGGATAGGAATGATCCCAAAATATCAGGAAAGCCAGTACTTAGATAACCATTCGAACGCCATCTCATCCTTCTAGAAGATTCCCTTCTAGAAGGTTCGAGAATTCATCCTTTTCCCTTCTTTAGAAAGAGTTCGCACCCTAATAGTTAGATACAGTGCGAACCCCTCGCACCCTGGCTTAAGGTAGCCTGCGAGAATCATGCATTCTCGCAGGCAAATGTATTGGTAGCTTGCAAACCTTCCTCAAAACTGTGATTTCTGGAAAAAGATAAAGGTAAGTTTTCTCTGGAGAAAGTTCTAATGAAGAGCTTGATTACACCATAATCAATACATCATCATGATGACCAGAATCATGTATAACACCTGTCCTGTCAGCATGCCACTGTACCTACCACGTCAGCCTAATGACGTCATTCGTGCCACGTGTCACCCTTACAATGGTGACACGTGTCACCCTCAGACTGGTCCAACTCACCTGATGTATGCCCTGTCATCTACCATGTGTCATCTCCAAATGTTGCCACATCATCTGTATGGCTGTACAGTCTGTACAATTTGCCTGCCACGTGGACTGTACGGACTGTACAGTCTGTACAATCATCCTGCCACGTGGACTGTACGGACTGTACAGTCACCCCCTTTTTTTACCTGTTTGTGTTTTCGATCAAAATGTGATATCTTTCGCATACGGAGTCTGTTTGATGAAGTAAATATATGTCCAAAATCAGAAAGATGAGACAGATGCAATGGCATTGGTTTCATCAGATTCTAAGCACTTTCATTTTTTAGCCTTTTTTAGCCCTGTCAGGCTCCTAGGTCCGATTCTAGATCACCAAGCATATTGATACAAGGTATAACTTTATCAAAGAATTGGTAAATAACAAATAAATTTGTTTATAATTTTGCAGGTCAAAAGAACAAATTAAAGATATTTTCACAAAAGGTTTAGCAAGAGATTCATTTTAGCATCTACGCAATAGTCTAGGATTTTGCACAGTAACAAATGTTTGACAATATATGTCAACTCAAATTTTAGATGTAATTTTTTTGTAAATCCCACTTACTTATAGATAAGGGGGAGTGTTGGAAATAGTAATTACAAGTCAGTGAGCTTTACGTCTCTGCCGATTTGTTAGTCAATCAATTAGTCAGTCATTCGTTAGTCTTGAAATTCAAATTCACAAGTTTGCTGAAACTCAGTTTTTGTTAGTCAACAAGCAGGGGAGTTAATTAATGAAGTCAATATTTATCATTCTTGAGTCCATTTAAGTAGATATAAGTCATTCATATTTATTGACGTCTTTATTGCTGAGCTGGCTTTTACTTCTACAAGAAGTCTCAGTCTTATCTATATATGTATGAGTTTGTAAGAAGTCGCTCATGGTGAGAGCGATATACACATAGAAAAGAAGCATCAACAGTAGCTGAAGGTAGTTGAAGTTGTCTAAAAGCACAAGCTCTGTGTATGTTTTGTAAGTTGCAGAAGTCCAAGAAGTCATTGGAGCCAAAGCTCAATCCGGTGGTATTATATCTGTATCACAAAATGGTTCATTAAGTGTTTTATCACAGCACGCAGTAAATCGTGTAGTTTGTGCACTACGTGATAAGTCTTGAGAATTCAATCACATAGTTTTGTTGCGTGCGGTATTATTCACTGAGCTACGCAGAATCTATCTGCTCATTGTGGATCCGAGAAATCCAACATTGCGTTTCTTCTAAAACTAGAATCCATGATTGTGGTTCACAAGTCCATCTGACTTAGGGATGTGATTTGGGTCATCAAGTCTCAACCAATATCTTTGGTAACGGAGTGGGTAGATTTCTTTTGGGATTTCAATTTGATATTTATGTTGGTCCAATGGAATTCCGAAGGCCTTTGCAATTGGAAATGAAGATATTATGGTGGCCAGTTTTGGTTCATTGTTTACCCGTTTTGATGAGAGTTCTAGTTGGACTAGATAATTAGCATGGGTAGAAAAAACTAGCAGACGCTGCCGACCACCAGATTTATAATTTGAACACCCATCAAAGGTGAGAAAACCTATCCACGCTTCGCAAGGCAGATTTATAATTTGAACACCCATCAAAGGTGAGAAAACCTATCCACGCTTTGCAAGTTTGAAGTACAGTTAGTTCACTGCACGATCAAACAGAACATACATATATGGAAAGCTTTAGATCTACATACTCAGAGATCTAACAAAAGTGTCTCTCGAATCTGTATATTTTTCGATAAAAGATAAACATTCTCACCTTCCATAAAAGCGTGGGAAAATGCTTCAATAGCAGCGAATAACTTCCTCCATAACACACTGAAAGTTGATGGTATAACAAAAGAAAAGTCGTGGTATTTGCAGGACAACTCCTTGGTTTTCCGGTTTAAAGACTCATAAAACAAGCTCTCTGCATTAAGGCTGAAAAAATTGTCATTCAACCCTGCAAAGAAATTCTATTTAGATGAAGATATGATCAAATTACAATTTGACAGATTCAGAAAGGAAAGATATTAAATCATGACAATTTCAAAAATGAAAGATAGATATTTGAAGGTAAGGTTTATGTAATAATAATAATAATTTATTTTTTAAGGTCATTATCAAGCTAGACATCAATTCAGTGTATAAAACCTTTTTGTTTGTGGGATAAAAGATCCCTCCACTCTATCCCTCCTGATTTGAACCTATAACCTTTTAAAAAAAACACTTATTAAGATTATATTGTAAAATTATTAAGATTATATTGTAAAATTATTGTTGGTTGAGATAATTATTCAACCACCCTTCTCTATTATAAAATTTAAACTTTAATTATATCTTCTATTTCCTAGTCAACTTTAGTTATAACTTCTTTCATTTCCTCTATCATTCTTTATTTTACCTCTAGTATATAGTTATTATATCTATTACAGGATTTTGTATATAGTCTTTATTGTATTACAGGATTTTGTATATAGTCTTTATACCTATTTAATCTTATAATTAGTATATAATCTTATAATTAATATATAGTCTTTATATATATTACACGATTTTGCTTTACTGTTTTGAATTTATGATATAAATAAATTAAACATGTGCATACTTTTAAATAGATAAACAATAAAGACCACACTTCGTCATAAATCATTTTTTTTAAATAACATATAATACAAACAAATTAAATATGAAATTAATTGTAATCATGATTTTTTTTTATGTTTTTCTATATTTTCACACCTTACTTATCTTTTAAGAAAATAAATATACATTTTTACATTGTCATTCAATCTGGCAGCTTTTGAAAGTTTATTTCTACAAAAGCAATACATATTTTCGCTCTTTACTAGTTTCACTAATTACCCATCACATTTTTTCAATCTTAAGAATGTGAAACATTCCAAATGAAGGTCTTCAATGTAATAAAGGTCGATTTGTGCGACACATATGCATTACCTTCACCTTATATCAATTTCATTAACCACTCAACCCACACACATTATCCTCTTTTAAAAAAATTTAATAAAATTTACATTTATATAAAATTATACAAAATTTATATTATTATGTATTTAATACGTATTAGTCTCTTCCCTTTGGGTTATAGTAATCAGTTTTTCATGGTTGTATTATTACGGCATGGAAACCAAACAATTTAACGAAAGTTTTAATAGTTTTATGCACATTTCCAAGTCGCTTTTGGTTTTTAGGCTAAAGTTTTAATTTGGAGGCCTTATTTGGCCTCTTCCCTAAGCACATTCTTACACACTCTTACCATATCTTAGCTTAAAATCACTTTCAAGTTATTATTTGATCCCATAATGGATTAACATGGATTAATGCTAACTTTCAAGTTAGCATTAATTCCCAAACATTAAATTTTTACCGCCCCATCGCCCAAACCAAATCCCATAGTTGATAACTCATATCATATTTCATATTGCGGTGTCCAAGATTGCATGGAAGGTTGTAGTGTCCAAAGACTATGTTAGTGAACTTTTAATTCTAACACCTTTACAGTAAAATGTTTTATTTTTGAACCTATAATAGCCATTAGCTGACTTAGTTTATTACCTTCCCTGTTTCTCTTCTTCATGTGGCATGAACCAAAGTTTTCTATGTCATGATGGAACTTGGATTATTCCTCCTGTCATGATAGAAATCCTTGATAGAACTTGATTCTCCACCCTAACATTATAGAACACTTGATATCATTCTGTTTCTGTTCTATCTCCTCTCTGTTTCTCTTCCTCTCTGTGTCTCTTCTTCCTATGGCGTGAACCAAACCAATTTTTTCTCTGTAACTCAATAGCACTCGATCTCACTCGGGACCCAAATCAGTGGCATCATTTCGATCCATCATCCATCAACTTGTTTAGTAGCAAAAAGATTAGGCTGCCCTTCTACCACTTTCACTGTCACCAAGAAGACCACTTGCATCATCACAAGACTAGCGAATCCAAGACAAAGTGGGAAGGAGGGTGAGACTGAATTACTGCGATCTCTAGAGGTGTACGTGATAGCACTAAAAAATCTCTAGGTAGAAAGTGTGCATGGAGGAATCCACATAGGGAGAAGGAGGAGGCGCCAAGCTCTAGTGTTTCGTAGTCACAGATTTGGATTCACTGAGGCACCAGTGGTATTTCTATGAAGAAGCTTCCGCAAGCATCTGAGCCCTCATTCTGACACCGAGTGAGACCTGCGAGACCTCCATCACAACTACCTTTCCTACGCCTTTCCCTTTTCTCATGTATTTCCCCATTTTTTAACCACGGTAAGGAGCCATGGTTGAAACCCTCTGTTCTAAGCCTAGTGCATGCCAAGCATAAGCCAAAAAAATAGATGAATTCCCTGGAGGTTCTTATGCTTCTTGGTACGCTACAAAATATTTTTTTTGTTCCTGCTATGCACGGGCACATGGTTTGGATTTGTAATCCTTAAAACGCTTGCCCTAAAATTTCCCCAGAAACCCGAAACACCTAGTGAAAATTTTGAGATTCCTCGAACCCTCACAGACAAAAATTGTTTGAATTCTTTTCCAGAAATTGTACCCACAAAAGATTTCCCTTTCTTGCTGTTGTTAAACCTGAGGAAAAAAAAAAACTCCTTGTTGAAAAACCATAATTGAAGTCAATATTTTTTTGCACAGTCGAGAAATTTGAACCAAAATTGATGGAAAAGAAATTATGTCTGAGTGTCCGTTGGTGTAAATTTGATTGCACTGACCAACTATCTTGGGGAAGTTGACTACACACTGCAATGACTTCTTCTTGGTGATGATGATTCATGTTGTTTCAAGAAAGTCAGGCGAGTTACAGATAGAGGTGACTATTAAGCTTCTTCCATGAAATTAAAGAGACAAGTCTTGTCTACTAGGACACATACTTCCCATGCAAAATTGTTCTATGATAGATGGAGGAAAGATTGGGAACTGTCAGATAGACATGCGTCACTTGAGAAGGCTCTCGTCACAACTTTTACATGGCATTAGTTTTGAAGAGATTTATATTAACTCTGTGCTTCAATCGACGTATACAAGATCAATTGTGCTTCAACCTGCGTATACAAGATCAGTTGAAATTGAAAAAGACTTAAAATTGAATTAAAATTGTCGAAACCCCATGTCAACATTTCATTCAATGTTTGGTCGTCCTACCTCCTTCGAGATGCAATGGCTCAATATTATGTTACTGTTATTGTTGTATGCATAAGATAGTAAATCATGGCATTCCCAACTGATGATCTAATCCTTTCATGGTCTATAGTCCCCTTATAATGCCCAAATATTATCTTATTGTTTTTGTTGTATGTATAAACAAATAATCAATCATGTCATTCCAGATGTGGTGATCAGAGGGATGCTAGAAGTAGCAGAGGAGTTTTACAAAATGCATGTGGAGGACCGAATGGAATACTAATACGACGATCCATTCAACAAAACACGTTTGTCGACCAACTTCAACATCCACAAAGAACAAATCTTCAACTTGTGGGACTACCTGAGGCATCATTGTTATCCATTGGAAGATCATGTTCACACTTGGCCTTCAAAACCTTCTTGTTTCATTTAAAAGAAACCAACTCCTTATTAAAAGAAATATTGAATAAAATATTTTTGAAGAGATCAAACACCTTTCCTTTTTTCCCTTTTCCTTCACCCTCCAATATTTAAACTTCAATTGGATGCACTCTGAATTTCAGTAATGTTGCTAACATATATTTTTGATAAATATGGAAGAGAAGTGTGCAACCTATATTGCAAAGAGGTGAGGGCAGTTGCTGTGAAGCTGTTTGAGGCAATATCGGAGAGCCTCAGACTAGAAGTTGACTTCCTAAAAAGCACTAGGAAAACACAACAAACACATGGATATAAACTACTATCCCAAGTGCCCCAGTCCCGAGCTTACATTCAGTTTACCCGCCAATTCAGATCCCATGGTCCTCACTCTTCTTCTTCAAGATGAGGTCCTCAATTTACAAGTGCTTAATAATGGATAGTGGATTGTTTTCAACCCCATTACAAATTATTTTGTTATCAACATGGGTGATCAATTACAGGTTCCATCAATCTTCTTGCATTCTAATTAATTTTTTGTTCTGATTTAACTTTCCATCAATTACAGGTTCCATCCTCTGCTTGAATTATAATGTTTCCCATGGCGTGTGACTTCAAAATAATTGATGTTGCAATGCAAGTTCTGAGCAACGAAAGGTGCAGGAGTGTGTTGCATCGTGTCGTTGTGAACTCTTCAAGAGCACACATTTCAATTCCAACATTTTACTGTCCTTCTCCTCATGCAATTATCGTTCCTGCAATGCCATTAACTGACACGGAGCATCCTGCTACATTTAGAAGTTTCAAATACAAGGAATATTACCCAAAGTTTTGGAACAAAGAGTTGCAAGGAACTACATGCTTGCAGTCATCCTCAGATCATCATGAAGATCACCCAACATAGCTTCAGAGTCCACTCAAACGATACTAGATTCCTGCCTTTTCTTTACAGGAACTTGTTACTACGCAACCCATCTTGTTATTTTTGTTTCAAAATTATATTGTAAAATCACACCTTCACCTTTAAAAAGGAAAATAATACGGTAAAAAACTATAAAACAAGTTATATATTCATTTAAAGAATATGTCATAGTGCATTACTCACCTACGTTCATTTTTGGCACATAAAGTACCTTGGCATGTTGAAACAATGAAAATGTCTTTAATCCAGCGACCTTATCTATAATTCAATGTTTATGGTAAAATTTAATAAGTTTGTTTAGAAGTGGTGGAATGGAAGATAAAAGATGGGAAGAAAAAATAAAAATAAGTATATGTGTTGAAGTTGTTATAGTGGTTTTAATTTAATGGAATTTTGAGGAAAAAATAAAACATAAAGAGTATGTAGAGGTGGTGGAACTAAAGATAAAAGATTGGAAGAAAAAGTAAAAATACATAGATGTGTTGAAATTGTCAAGGTGGTTTTAATGGAAGTTTGGGAAAAAAATAAAACAATGTAGAAGTGGTGGAATGGAAGATAAAAGTTTGAAATAAATAGAAAAAATAAGTAAATGTGTTGAAGTTGTCATGGTGGTTTAATAGAAGTTTGGGAAAAAATAAAACATAAAGAATATGTATTGATATGTTAAGATGAGTTCTTATTAGCCCCTGCTGTGGGACTATAGCATGATTTCATCGTTTTACTCTGTATTAGTTTTATTTGACTTTTGAATATCTTTAATTTATCCTAAGTTTTTAGGTTACTTTTGAATTTTATTTTTTAAATATTTGAAAAAAATATTTTTTTTACATTGTTATTGGTTGAAAGTATTGAAGTGTTATTGTCGAACCCCGACGTTATAGGTTTGACAAAAATCATATGTAATTAAATGCAATATGTAAATATTGCAATGCATTTAAGTAAGAATTAAATAAAAAGGCATTGATTTGTTGTTGCCTCTCAACCCTGTCACTGCTGACACTTCTGCAGTGGAGGGATTTGTGCAGTCTTTTATGTGGATTCTGACAATTCAGCAGTGTAGTCGAGGGTTCCTATGCAGTAAAGGAAATACAAGCAATGGTGTTGTCATTTTCAATTGACATCTTGCTTCACCAAAGACACTGGTCTCAAACACCATGCTCCATAAGACACTTGTCTCCTCCTCCTAAATAAAAAAACAACAAATTTATCTACAAATCCATCGACACACCACCAAGAGGGCTCAAAGATGGGTTTTCACTACCTTAGGGAGTTCTAATCTTTCATCTAATAAGAAAAAGAAGGTTAAATATGAAAACCAATTTCTCTCAAAATCTTATAATACAAACGTTTTTAGCCTTTTAATTCATCAAAACTATAGCTTTTTAGGAATGTTTTTCTTCAAATTTGTAAGCATATAAATAAAATTGTAAAGTAAACCAAATAATTCTCATTTTTTTTCTTAAAATTAGATGAACCAAAATTGATTTTAATGAATGTTTTTTTTTGTTTTCTAGTTTTTCTGTGACCTATGGGACTAGCCTATGGCTGAAAAACCGCATCACTCGGGGATCGCACCCCGGCCTGAGCCACACCAACCCTTAACATAGCTAGATTTTTTGTCCCCACAGATTTTGAACTAGTGACTTTAACATCACAGAGTACCTTAAAAGAACACTCTTTCACCGATTATCCTACACCTCACCTCGGGGACAATTTTAATGAATATTAATAACCACAATCATTACGAATTAAAATATGATATGAATTTTCTAAATCAATTAAATTTTTTATATAAATAAAATTTAATAAAAACTTATTTATATTAATTATCATTCAATAAATGAAAGAAAATTAAACTATTTTTAAAAAGATAAATATAAATAAATAAAATCTAAGAAATCCAATCCTCATAAGTAGTTTATTTTTAAAATGATATATATATATATATATATATATATATATATATATATATATATATATATATATATATATATATATATATATATATATATATATATATATATANGATATATATATATATATATATATATATATATATATATATATATATATATATATATATATATAATTTAAAAAATCCAATCCTCATAATAATTTTATCCACGGAGTTCTAGGACCATCTTCAAAATGAAAAAAATATATCCAAAAAAATTTAGAGAAAAAAAAAGATAGTACTAAATTATTAGATTTAAGTTAAAATGATATTTCATTTAATATTATTTTTAAAGTTCTTTCGTATGTTATGTTAGTTTTTTACACCTTTTATATTAAATGTGTAAACTTTTTTATTTAATATATTAAAATTATGTTATATTAAAAATTTCACATATATATAACTTCCTCTATATTCTATTCTTTTATAAAGAGTATCTAACTTCAATAAAGTCAATTTTTATTTTTATGTAAAAACACTATTTAAACATTATTATAAGATCTTCATTTTTAATTATTTGAATAACATATAACATAATTAAAAATATAACAAATCATAATAATATTATAAATTACATGTCACATATATAACACTTAAGAATAAATATATAACACTTAAGAATAAGAATATGATGAATCATAAATATATTATATTTGAAATACTTTTGTTCATAGCTCTACTTTTCTTTACCTACTTTCACCTCTCCACACTCTTACACAAAACATTGTATTGGTGTTAAGGTATAACTATTAATGAATGCAAAACTCAGGTACAAGCCATTTTGACTCCTTGCATGTATAGGAAATTAAAGTACCTTGATTCCAACTTACCATATTGATCATTCGAAAGGAACTATGGTAGAACTAAGAAGCTAAAAGATTGGATAAAATAAAGTAAAGCACATGCGTTTAATTGCTAACAATTAGTTTCACTTTATTAAACAATACAATCTAAGCGTCTTTGTATATGCAAGCTAGGTCGGTTGTGGCTATATTTTAAAGTGGACATTCAGAGGTAGAGATCAAAGGGACGACAATTCATTTTCTATTTTCCAAGTTGCAGGGCGGAATCTTGTAAAGTTCCGATACAAATCCCTGTTTAGCTAGAAGGCGTTTAAACTTCAAAATAAAGAATTCATGAGGCAACATATATAAAACGAAAATTACCTATGGGTACACTATGAAGGAATCAAACTTTTTGTACCATTGCCTACGAGACTATCTTAGGCCATATAATGACTTCCTGAGTTTGTAAACAAGCCTCTTATTGTGATCCTGAACAAGCCCTTCTGGTTGTTCCATATATATATCCTCATCTAAATATCCATGTAGAAACGTTGTTTTAACATATAGCTACTCTAACTCAAGATCAAGTAAAGAAACTAGTGCTAACAGAACACAAACTGAAAAAAGCTTCACAATTGGTGAAAATATCTCATGAAAATCAATACCTTCCTTTTGAGAACACCCTTTTGCTACCAGTCTTTCTTTATACCTTTCGACTTTATCATCAACACCCTTTTTTAGTTTGTAGACCCACTTGCAACCAACAACCTTCTTGTCCTTTGGAAGTTCTACGAGGTCCCATGTTTTATTCCTCTCCAAGGCATCCATTTCTTCTTTCATAACTTTCTTCCATTCAGCACTTTCAGATACCTTAGTTCCTTCCTGAAAACAACTAGGTTCTCCATTAATAGAAACCAAAGCCACAGATGAAACATAATGATCATACCTTGTAGGAGGATTCCTGACCTGTGAATATCTCCTCAGAGATGGTTGAGGCATATCCTCAATTTCCCGGATATTTTCTGCATCTTCATCTTCTTCTTCTGGAACTTCTTCATGCTCCTCCCTTTCTGAAGATGGTTGAGTTTCCAACTAAATTTGTTGAACTTGCGATACGTATTCTTGTCTCACTTTGACATATACCAATTCTGATTTTAAGAGTGAGGATTCATCAAATACTACATATCTGCTAATGATGAGTTTGTGGGAAGTAGGATCCCACAATCTTTACCGCTTAACTCCATCACCATAACCAACAAAGACATATTTATTTGATCTAGGATCTAACTTCGAATGCTAATCTTTAGAAATAAGAGCATAAGCATCAGAACCAAATATTCTTAGATTTGAAAAATCACACAAATGACCTGTTCATACCTCTTGTGGAATCTTACAGTTTATTGAAGTTGATGGTGACTGATTTATCATGTTTAAGAACTGCTTCTTCCCACAATTCCAATTGCATCTTGGAATTACTAAGAATGCTCCTTTCTCTCTCTAGAAGCGTCCTATTCATGCATTCATCAACACCATTATGTTGAGGAGTATAAACCGTGGTCTTATGTCTTTCGATCATAGCTTCCTTGAAATAGTTCTCAAGTTCCACAGATGTGAAATCACCTCCATTATATGTCCTTAAACACGTGATTGACCTGTCAGTGCTCTTTTCAACCAAAGCTTTGAATTGCTTAAAAGTATTAAATACATCATCTTTTCTTTTAAGTAAATAGAACTAAACCTTTCTAGAGTAATCATCTATAAATGTCACATAATATGACGATCCTCCAAAAGAAACTGCAGGGGATGGTCCCCAAACATCTAAATGAATGTAATCAAGGATACCTTTGCTTATATGCCTTCCTATTTTAAAATTTTGTCTACATTGTTTTCCAAAAACACAATACTTGCAAAAAGTCAAATTCAAAAACTTCAAACATGGAAGTGACTTATGATCAACCATTACCTTAAGCTCTTTCTCGCTCATGTGACCCAAACGCTGATGCTATAAACGAATAGAGTCACTTGCATATTCATATGCTACCACTTATTTATTTACTTTTGTCCTTCTTTCAAGATGATAAAGGTTCCAGATCCTCTTTTCCTTCATGACTACTAAGATGCCTTTCGACACCTTCAATAATCCACCTTGATATGTACACATGTAACTGGCAGAATCCAGAACTCCCAAAGATATCAAGTTCTTCCTTAGTTCGGGAACATGCCTTACATATGTTAATGTTTTTATAGAACCACCATGCATTTTAATCTGGATAAAACCAACTCCAACAATTTTACAAGAAAAATCATTTCCCATCAAAACAACACCATCATCAATAGATTGGTAAGTTGAGAACCAATTTCTATGAAGACACATGTGGTTGGACGCACCAGAATCTAACAAACAATGTTGATGTTGATGTGAAACATCACAAGTAGAAAATACATCATCAACCATACTTGAACTAGAACCTTAGCTTGTTTTAGCTACATTGGCTTCATTTTATTCTTTTGTAGAGTCCTCCTTGGATGCATTCTGTCTTTTCCAGCAATCCTTCTAGAGATGCCCATATTTTCCACAGAACCATCATTTTTTCTTACTCTTCTTGACTTTTGACTTAAAGCTTGATGTACCCCTCTAATTTTTCCCTCTTTCTATAGATTGACCTCTGACCACCATTACTTCTACTATTGAGGTTTCTTTACCAAATTTTTTCCTTATCTCCTTAGACAACAACGCTCCCACAACAATGTCATAATCAATGACATATTTTGTGTTAAACCACACAGTTGTGACGAGATGATCCCAAGACTCAAGCAATGAACACAGTAATGTAACCTCCTTGTCCTCATCTTCAAACATTACTTCCATAGAAGTTAATTGACAAATCAAAGTATTGAATACATTCAAGTGATCAACAATTTTTGTACCTTCTTTCATCCGCAAGTTGTACAACTGCCTCTTTAAGAAGATCCAGTTTGACAAGTTCTTTGTCATATATAGACTCTCCAGTTTGGTCCACAAACCTGATGTTGCCATCTCTTCAACGATGTTAAACAATACATCATCTACCAGACACAGGCGAATAGTACTGAGGGCTCTTGCATCTATATCCTCCCAGTCCTCGGCTGTCATTCTTGCCAGTTTATTTGACGTTCCATCCAAGGACTGTTGCAATGTTTGTTGCATAAAAAGATCTCGCATCTTGAGATTCCATAGCACAAAGCTGTTCTTACCACTAAACTTTTCCACCTCAAACTTGGAACTCTTCACTTTCTCCATTAGCAGAAAAAACTCCAAAACCACTCATAAAACTAAGCCTCTTTATATGAAAAAAATAACCTTCTACTTCAAGATTTAACCCAAAAATAAAGATGAAAAAGTTTTAAAAAATATGTAAAAAATATTTGTATACCTTATAAAACCTTTTACCAAATCCACAAAAGTTCAACTAATATTTCATATCCTCCCAATAAAAAACTTTATATGGCATCCACCTTTAAACATCCACTCACTCTTTTAATAATGGTTCGAACTTATATTCCACCTCACCCACTTGCTTCATTAAAAAACATTAAATCTCATGACCATGTCACATAATAAGACAAGAAACCCTTTTAATCTTTAGTTTATACCATTTTCGTTTTTTCCTTTTATTTTTGGATCATCGTACCTTTCAATGAGTATCACCTACGATGATTAGGAATCGTCGCACCTTGTTAAAGGATAGCCTATGATGATTTGCACACAAATTGTCACACCTTCTCAAACTACAACCTGTAACGATGTTGCATTGCGTATAACTCTCTGTTTGCGATGATTTCAAAATATTTCTAATTTCGAAAGTGTGTGTACGATCGTTGCACTTTTTCATACGGACAACTTGTGACGATGTAATAAAACCCATCCTAGGATGATCCACTTCACTCGTCTTGGCTCGGCTAACCTTCTCTTTGATCCAGCGACCAGATTGTCTTCTCCTTTGCTCTTTTCTCCTTCAACTCTGAGCTCTAATAGCACTTGTAAGGTAGCGGAAGAAAAACATAACATTAAAACCAGAGATAAACAAGAAAGATCAAACACGCATTAAACCAAGCACAATAATCCCACAATTGACACAGTGATTTATGTGGAAACCTGATGAGGAAAAAAACCACGGGAAATGATTATTGCTCTTCTTATTATTCAAAGGAGAATTACAATAGCCTTCATAGGAATAGAATCATCCTCTCCTCACACACACACTGCTCTTTTGTCCTTGCATACAATTGCACTCTCCGTGTTCTCTCATATCTATGGGTATGCTCGCACATATAATATCTATCACTCAGTTACACAAACAGATCATGAATAGATCACATAGTTACACGAACAATTCATAAATATATTGCATGCATGTTCATTAACATAGTTGTATGCATGTGCATGTGACATCACGATGAAATTCATTGGCATGTTTCCAACACAAGGAAACAATCCATTGTGACTCTTTCTTTAGCAGAAGTCGAGTACATTATAGCTACAAGCGCATCTTGTCAAGCAGTTTGGATAAAAAGAATTTTAAAAGATTTGTTGCAGGAACAATAGAAACCGACAACAATGTTGGTTGTGGAGCCTGATTATCTTCCTGATTCAGAGGTCTTTGCTTTCAGCCGTGTCTATACCCCATGAAGTATTTACACCCCAGAAGTATGTACACTCTTCCACGTGGGGGAGTGCAGAGGGGGGGTACCCCCTTTGCGGGGTCCATCCCCCCGGTTGGGGGGTTTGGGGGCAAGTGGGCCCCCAGTGGGGGTTCAGGGGCGAAGCCCCCGAAGCAAAAATTGCCTTATAAAAGTATATTGTAATTTCATTGTAAATCTGGACAGTTCATTATAAGGTCGCAGATCTAATGGTAGAGATTATGTTAGGGTTTTTTTCCCTAGAAGGCAACCCTCTTTTATGAGGGAAATGTATTGCGGCTAGGTATGAGGGTGAATATTGTATTCTGAGAGAGGAGACTGTGAGAGA
>ML779272.1:607848-630212 GCA_009831015.1 Picea engelmannii | reverse complement strand
GATATTTTCACAAAAGATTTAGAAAAAAAATATATTTCATAATTATATTGTAAAATTATTAGTGGTTGAAATAATTATTCAACCACCTTTCTCTATTATAAACTTTAAACTTTAATTATATCTTCTTTGATTTCCTCTACTCAGTTTTAGTTATATCTTCTTCGATTTCCTCTATCATTCTATACTTTATTTTAAAGGTCTTTATTTTACCTCTAATCAGTATATAGTCTTTATATCTCTTACAGGATTTTGTATATAGTCTTTATTGTACCTCTAATTAGTATAAAGCCTTTATACTTTTTTAATCTTATAATTAGTATATAGTTTGTATATTTATTACAAGATTTTGTTTGATTATTACGTCGAAAGGCGTACACTTATTGATAATGGGCACATTTAATAGTTTTTTAGTTCTTAATACATTTTCTATGGATGAGATTAAATATGTCTAGAATATTTTTAGTCTGTCACACTAAATGAATGGCTCTGATTTCATCCATTAACTTCTGAGTTGTTATAAAAACATCCACTTATACGTTTACTTTTTTACATTTACCTAATCATGTTTAAAAATTACTATGTTCACTAACTTATTGCCACGTCTACCTGATTAAAAAATATTAAGGTATTCGCACAAGTATTAAAGTGTTTCATGTTTTTGCGGATTGACATTTGGTGGCTCTGTTTCTGTGCTAGCATCACCAACAATCTCTAGTGATTTGTGCATGCTTACATTTTTGCCGACTTTCGACATTCACCAGCCGCGAGTTAGTGACTATGCTAGTAATATGTAGTCTTTATACCTATTTAATCATATAATTAATATATAGTCTTTATATTTATTACAATATTTTGTTTGATTGTTTTAAATTTATGATATAAATAAATTAAACATGTACATATTTTTAAATAGATAAACCATAAACACCACACTTCGTCATAAATCATTTTTTTTAAATAACATACGATACAAACAAATTAAATATGTAACTAATTGTAATCATATTTTTAATTTTTTTTTTATGTTTTTCTATATTCTTTTATAAATATAAATATACATTTTTACATTGCCCTTCAATCTGGTAGCTTTTGAAAGTTTATTTGTACCAGAGCAATACATATTTTCGCTCTTTACTAATTTCACTAATTACCCATCACACATGTTCAATCTTAAGAAAGTGAAACATTACAAATGAACTTTTTCACTATGGTAAAGGTCCATTTGTGCAGCACATATACATTACCTCCACTTTATATCAATTTCATTAACCACTCAACGCACACAAATTATCCTCTTTTAAAAAATTTATTAAAAATTACATTTATATAAAATTATACAAAATTTATGTTATTATGTAAATACTTATTATTTTTGTTTCAAACTTATATTGTAAAATCACACCTTCACCTTTTGAAAGGAAAATACTACGGTAAAAAATTATACAACAAGTTATATATTCATTTAAAGAATATGTCATAGTAAAAATTTATAAGATTGTAAACAAATAGAAGTGGTGGAATGGAAGATAAAAGATTATATAAAATTGTACAAAATTTACATTATTATGTAAGCACTTATTATTTTTCTTTCAAAATTATATTGTAAAATCACACCTTTACCTTTAAAAGGGAAAATACTACGGTAAAAAACTATACAACAAGTTATATATTCATTTAAAGAATATGTCATAGTAAAATTTTATAAGATTGTAAACAAATAGAAGTGGTGGAATGGACGATAAAAGATGGGAAGAAAAAGTAAAAATAAGTATATGTGTTGAAGCTGTCATGGAAGTTTGAGGAAAAAATAAAACATAAATAGTATTGGAATCGAAGATAAAAGATTGCAAGAAAAAGTAAAAATAAGTAGATGTGTTGAAGTTTTCATGGTGGTTTTAATGGAAGTTTGGAAAAAAATAAAACATAAAGAATATGTAGAAGTGGTGGAATGGAAGATTAAAGATTCAAATAAAAACTAAAAATAAGTAGATGGGTTGAAGTTGTTATGGTAGTTTTAATAGAAGTTTGGGGAAAAAAAAAAACATAAAGAATATGTATTGATATGTTAAGATGAGTACTTATTAGTTTCATAGAGGGACTATAGCGATCGATAATTCATTGACCTTGTATTAGTTTGTCTTTTGATTACAAATATTTGCATAATATCTAATATTGGAACTAGGGAACAAAATGCATTGATTTTTATATAATAAAAAGTACCATATATGCCATGCTCTGATTGGATAACGGATTGGAGGTCTTATTGGTGGCTTCACTATTTCCAATGTTTTATATTTTAGCACATCCAAACTTTTTGATCGCATATGGTCTTTTTGAATCATATATTCTTTTATGTATTGCTTGAAGGTGGATTAATGCTAGCATTAGTTCGAATGTTTGTCTTAGCATTTTCTGCTAGCTAAATTTATCCCAATATTTGATATGCTAGCGTATTCAAGGTTTGTCTATCTTTTATTATTATCAAGTATTTAAGGTATAAAGAGGAATGACACACGCATTCTTTCTTAAATGTTTACTTAACATGTATATCATGGAACATGCTCGACATGAAAAATAAAAATAATTTTGAATAATTAATTAAAGAAAATTTAACAAAACATTATCACATATTAATAATGAATACCATATTTAATATTAATATTATAGAATAGATATCATTAATATAATTTATAAACCTTGGTACAATGTTATACTATTCTATAAATTACTAAATCTAATGTTGCGGTAGGTGAGACTCGTGATACATAAGCATGAATATAAATGTGAACCGGCGAGTCTAGAATTGTTGGGTGCAAAAATGTATATGGCAGAAATGTTGGATGCAATATGTATATCACTAAACAGGTTGAACATGAAAAATGAAAAATAAAAATAAATGTAAATAATTAATTGAATAAAATTTAACAAAACATTATTGCATATTAATAATGAATACTATATTTAACAGTAATAGCATAGCATAGATATCATAAATTTAATTTATAGTTTATTTCTTAATATTAATATAAAATACTATATACAAGTATATATCCATTTTAACTCTAGATTCAAGAAGAATCAATTCCTAGGTACAAACATTTATTATCATAAGCAAAATCGAAATTCCAAAATTTGAAATTTACATTTAAAAACATTAAAAATAATATTGAATAAAACTTAAATAATTGTTTATACTATTCTTTAAGTAAAAAGGGTTATAGCATTATATAAATTACTATAAATCTTTGTACAATGTTATAATATTATATAAATTACTAAATCTCATGTTGTTGTTGGGGGTCAGGGTCGGACTTGTGATACATAAGTGACTTCGTAATTGTTGGGTGCAAAATGTATATGACGGAAGTGTTGGGTGAAAAATGTATATCGCGGCACACACTGGACCATGAAAAATGAAAAATGTGAACCCGTAACTCCACCAACCTGCGACTCCATAATTTTTGGTGGAATTTGCATGCAACAATGGTGGAATTTGCATACAACAATGGGTACCAAACTTTGGCTAAAATGAGCCCCTTCGAGGTATTGTAAGAAATAAAGTGTACGACTCCAATTAGATGGGATAACCCAGTTGATAGAATCATGGTTGGACCATATATGCTCCAGGAAATGGAGAACACGGTAAGAAAAGTACAAAAGAACTTAAAAGAGGCATAGGACAGACAGAAAAGCTATGCAAACCAGAAAAGAAGACACTTGAAATTTCAAGTGGGAGACCATGTTTACATAAAAGTCAAAGCCTGAAAAAGTTCACTCAAGTTAGGGAACTGTGCCAAGTTTGCACCCAGGTTTTGTGGGCCTTTCAATATATTAGCTCGAATTGGACCCATAGCATACCAATTTGCACTTCCAGCCAATCTAAAAATTCATGATGTATTTCATGTTTCTTTGTTAAAGAATTATGTTCATGACCCTACTCATATGATCGATTGGAACTTGGTGCAGGTGGAACCAGAAAGTGATTTCCAAGAGGAGCCTCTGCGCATTCTATACCAAAGAGAAATAACACTTCAGAGTAGAGTCGTCGCTCAGGTAAAGGTGCAATGGAAGCACTTTTGCCCCGAGGAGGCCACTTGGGAGTTGGAGGGAGATTTGCAGAAATCTCACCCAAACCTGTTCCAAGAAGGGGATGAACACTGAGGACAATGTTTAATTGAAGGTGGAAAGGATGTGACATCCCCCAAAATAAATTATTTTTAACTTTGAAATTTCTTAGGAAATTAATTTCTTTTTTTTGGTAAATTCGAAATTGGAAAAATTTTTCCATTTAGGGAAATTCCGAATTTCGAATTTAGTTAATTGTAATTAAGGATTATGAATGTTGGGCAGAGATCTGATTTGACCCAACTAACTACTTGACTATGACACTTGTATGAAACAAAATATTTATATATATTCACTGATAGACAAATGGAACATCCATGTTGAAATTAGTTGACCATGACTCCATGAGTGGGGAACATGTTGGAACTACCTCATGGATGATTGTTACAAGTGGAAAATCAAGAATTTGGCCATTGGCAGCCCCTGAAAATCAAGGATTTGGAAAGCTGGGAAAATTCCCAAGGGGAAAAAGACCTAGGCACTTTGGCTTTGGATATATAACATATGTGAGGAGGTAGGACACTGCCAAGTATGTTGGGAAATGATGGTTCTGTTGTTGTTATGAACACTAAATTCTAAGTGTGAGGCAAGGAGAAGTTGTTGAGACTAAAATACTATTGTTGAGGTGGAGTTCGAAGTTTTCCCTCATGGATTCATGTTCAGGATAGGGGGTGAGTGGAACAAGTGAATTTGGTTTTTCCATTCTCAGGTTGGGAGGAACGTGGTTGTTCCATTTGTTTTTTAGCAAACTAGTTCAGATATGATCCTTTACTCTTTTTTGGTTATAGATATCTCTCTTGTTTTAAATGGCAATTAGAATGCATATATATGTTGTTGGATGAATTATTTTCTTCTGAAGTCCTTTCTAATTCAAGAATCATTTCTGATTTAAATTTATTGAAAGAGGATATCTATATATCTAGTATAATTGTTGTGTGAATTCTTTCTATGAGTTAAAATAAAAATGGAGGGAMYAGGCGTAGGATAAACCCATGTCAGTCTTAAGTCTATGATTGAATAAGACTACCTGTATGTATTTATATACATATATTAACAAGTTAAATTATGAATGGATGGAGACAAGCGTAGGAAAACGTCTACCAATGTTAATATTATACTTTGAATAAGACTTCCTGTACATAGTTATATACATATATTAATTATGAGTGGAACTAGAAAGTTGTGAATACAACAACACACTTCTAGTAGAAACCAAGTTAGACCATTTTCCCTTTTGGACCATAGATATCTGTTAATTTCATAATTGTAGAAACAATTTCGAAGGAATCCTTTATACTCGTTTATTATTGTACTAAGTTATAGAGATTAATAACACTGCTATACTACCAATGCATGGCACATATAATGGAAAACGACGGTATAACTAGTAATAAGAATTCTGGAAAGGTAAATAAAAATTCAAGGAAACAAATCAAACCCTTTAATACAAACAAGATTCTGAAAGGAAAAAGAAATATTATGAACTCAACAAATAGAAGTACTAAAACCATTTTGTTTTCATGAACATTCACAGTTGGATAAACTCGAAATATGATAATTGTATTAACTGGGAATAAATCATTCAAATAATATCGAATAAAGGAAGTGATAGTACAAGTGAAGTGTTCTAAGTATAACATTATAGAAGTTACAAAACATAAGCTTATTTTCTGGAAATTTATAGGTTGGCATGCCTTCTTATAAACAGTCTAGGCTTTATAAACAACCATAAATTTATGTAGACGGAATTTAAATTCTCTACCCTGGTATTTCAACTTCACATAAAAACAAGAGAAGGAATTCTTGGGATTAAACCCATTTAAAATTTACAATACAAATCCAATCAGATCCAAAAATCCAAGTGTGTCCAA
The DNA here is from genome assembly GCA_009831015.1 of Picea engelmannii. Taxonomy (NCBI): domain Eukaryota; kingdom Viridiplantae; phylum Streptophyta; class Pinopsida; order Pinales; family Pinaceae; genus Picea; species Picea engelmannii. Next base: position 624,216 of record ML779272.1, on the reverse strand, counting down.
CCTTACACAAGTATTGTGTTCTATTTCCAACACTGAAGTATCAACATAAAATAGGGTTTACCCTTAACCAACTGATACAGGAAATCGGGATGAGATTTCATTATAAATGATAAAATTGGACAGAGCCCTGGTCCTCATTTCTAGAAACTGGAAAAGCTAAGTTTGAGAGGTACTATGCATGTTACCCAAATACATTTCACGTGAACGATAGGGACCGGCCTCTGGAACCTTGTGCAGTCGATACCTTTGCAAGAATTAGTCATTATAACCATTAGTAAAACCTACGAAAATAAAGATATCGAAAACTTTCAACAGAATGATGAATGAAGGAAAACATAATTCCGAAATAATACTTAACTCATGACTAGAGTCTGGCGTCCTTCTCTTGTCGTGTTTTGGTTGAATAAGTGTCTCAGGCCGAGGGGAGGATGGTCCAAGTATTCCTGATGGGTACCCTCGCATCAACAGAGTTCCATCATTAGTGTTGGTACCAACCATAAATCCATTACTTATGAAATGAAATAATCAACAATGATAACATTTCAACATATAAAACTGTATAAGACATGTTGTGCCTATAAGCCGAAGACACTGTATAAATGTTACAAGTAGTACAGAGAGACTATAGCTAAGTGTTGGGTTTTAACCCTTCCTGAACCAAATAGAATAGGGTACTTATAAATCAACAGTAACTTCAGAGATAACCTACTATTGAATCCAAATGGCATATACTAATCACAGATTCACGACAATGACAAGAATTTCTACAAGCGCACACATTATGTCATAGGTTATTTTGTTAAGGGACTACTCGAAAACCATAGAAGTCACGTTTTAAATGGAATCGAATGGGAATGTAATAGAAATGAAGAAAGCAGTATATGTGTAGGAAACTGATAAGGTTTAATGAACCTCACAGTAAGGTGGACTCATCTTTTGAAACCGAGAAATACAGAACTTGCAATGTATTATACTATACACAGTAAGGGTTTTCTTTGCCAAATAAAATCTTGCTTAGCCTCACGAAGATTCAATATTAGGCCTCGACTTTTGGCAACAAAGGTACTGTAAGGAATAACGATAACAAGAAGTTACAAAAACCCTGGGTATTGAAAACATACACGAAACACTATGCTGATGCATTCTCAAATAAAACAAGAAGGGGAATGTTGAGACCTTCAGAGAGACTAAGAATAAAATGACTGAATAATATAACTTCTTCAGTAATGGGGACAATCCATAAAGAAAATACAAGAGATAACGATAAAGGGAAGTTTATCTTAAAATGTATAATAGGAGTTACAGAATGAGTTATCACTTTCACTGTAATGATTTTTCCGAAGAACCACTCTTTTATTAAACCATAGTATTATGTTAAAATACTTACTAGGGAAGATGGACTACGCTGCCTATCCCACCGGGTAGAGACCTCCAAGTCAACAGTCTCCCCTGCTGATAAAATGATACGTGAATCCATTTGGAGGGTCTCACAATGACAAAAGGAAAATTATTTTAAACCTAAGAGAATCCCTTACGATGCCGAGTTAATACTGAAGGTACAAGGGTTGGTCAGGGCATGTGATGGGGCCGAGTTGGCACGATTAGATTGGAGGAAGGATTGGGTAAGGCCATTGAAACTCATACACACAAGACCACCATTAATGGCTAAGTGCAGAGCTTTAACTCCTCCTGAAAAATACACCTTTCTTCCCATGTCAAGAAAAAACACGTAGTTAACTTAATCCATTAGTGACATGACTAGATGGCGATACGTTCTTTCTAACTGTTTCCTTACAATTAACATTTTGTTTCAGTAAAGACTTCGTTGGGACTTATTCTAGTTAAGTCGGAGCTATCGAGGATTAGCATGAGAACTCGTTACCTGAACACCTTTAGGTGAATGGACTATGATATCACATCATTAACCATGATTAATTCATAAAAGAACCCATTTAATAACCGGACTATAAAATGATTCCAAGCGCCTTTTGCTAGGCCACATAGTTTCAGCCGAGGGGTACAGTCCCGACCCCCTGATTTTTATATGGTAAGTGCATTATATTTCAAGGACAAATTATTTAGACTTGTGTGCGAACATAGAAACCTCATGTATAGGGAGAGGTTAGGACTATGATTCCTAAGTCTAAAATCTACTATATAGATATATATATGTACATAGAGGAGTAGGTTTGAGACCAAAGGAAATTGCTAGAATCTTTGGTGATTTATCCTTATAAGTCTTCTACACAAAGTAAGTTAGGCTTATGTAGGGATGCCATCGCGTGATGGGGAGAACTTAAGTTACCTGACCAAGATTTATAATATGAATGAAGATTTCTTTCTTTTACCAACAAATATAAATGAAATTAGAGATTAATGTCCCATAGTTTTTTTTTTTTTTATGGCAAATTTGAGGTACATTACATATGGTATCAGATAAAAGGTTACAACACTTGGACCTTGAAGAGGGACAGATTAATACTTAGCACATATTTATGTCTATGTTAAACTAACAAACCATTTATGTTACAAACAAAAAACAGTTTTTTTGTTTTGTGTTAATCATGGCAGCTCAAGATGATGCAGAAATCAGACTGGATAGGAATCCTAAACAAATACCTCATGAAGATCCAAGACAGAATAGTGACAAAATCTCAACCACTAAAGTTCTGGAAATGATGAGGAATCTCATTGTTGAGTTGCAAGTTTTCAAAGAAGACAATGAAAAACTGAAGAAGGCACATCAAGAAGAGCAGGAAATAAATGAAGTCCTGCTATGTAGTATAGTGACAAAGAAAAGTCCAAAGGACGATAACCATGAAGAAGAAGTCAATAAAAGGGCCTCCAAAAATTATGGTCCTGAAGCAGAAAAAGGGGACAACTCATTTGAAGGTACACCTTCAGCTGAAGATAAAACAAAAACAAAAAGAAAAAGGAAACAGGTGGATCACCTTGAGGGTGAATTTAAGAAAATCAAGCCCGCAACCTTTGATGGGGAATCCAGAACAGGGGAGGAAGCTAAAGCATGGCTATTAGACATCAAGAAGTATTTTCATATCTAAAACTATTCCAACAATATGAAAGTCAAAATGGCCATCTATAATTTGAAAGGAAAAACCATCATTTGGTGGCAAGACATGAAATTGGCTAAGGGCCTAAAGGAGAAATAGATGGAATGGTCGGACTTTAAGAAATACTTTAAGAAACAGTACCTATCTGAAAGTTACTATGAAAGAAAAACCAAAGAATTCTATGAGTTACGACTTGGTCAAATGACTATGGAAGATCTGATAAACAAATTCTTGGAATTACTAAGCTTCGTACCTTATATCTAGGAGGATAAAGTAAAAATACAACAGTTCCTAAGCTGTTTACAACAATCCTACAAGGACATAATTGAATTTGATAATCCCAAGTCCTTGAGTGAAGTATTCAGAAAATCCTGGATGTGTTATGATCAATACAAACAATGGACATAATTTCCAAAGGCTTGGAAAGACAAGAAGAAAGATCGAATGAATCAACGAAACAAGGGGTATCAACCAACCCCTTATCGCAACACAACAAAAAGATTTCCAAGGAAATATTTTCACTCCAACAATTCAAACATGTAAGGAGGCGGTAAACCGGTAAATTTGGGAACTAAGAAGTTTGGGGGCAGCCCCCGTGAGCCATTAAAATGCTAGGAATGTGGAGAATCTCATCTAAGGAGGAATTGTCCACGTTTGATTTCATCAACCATAACTATTGTTCACAATCTGCAGGAAGCCTCTACGGTGGGAGATGTGGGCAGAATCTTGCATCGGATAAATGCAGTCGTGGATGGCCGACGAGCTGACCATCAGTCCTCTATGGTGGAAATTGAAGGTAACATCAATAACACTTGAATTTATGTTTTAATTGATCCTGGAGCTACATTAGGTTATATCACCCCTAGTATTTTTTAGTCAAATAAGCTTAAGAAAACAAGACACGCAAAATAATGGCTGGTACAATTAGCAACAGGGACGAAAAGAAAAGTTGTCAACTTTATTTCTGATCATGAGTTAAGTTTAGGTGGTCAAAACATATAGACAAATCTGAACATTCTACCACTAGGATCTTATGATGTAATTATTGGAATGGATTGGTTATAAGGGCATAAAGCAGTGCTAGATTGTTATGAAAAATCACTTGAGTATAAAGATGAAAATGACACTACTAGGACAATTCAAGGTATCCAAAAACCAGTATCCGTTAGATAGATTTCAACAATGCAATTCAAGAAATGCATGAGAAAGGGTTGTCAATTTTATGCCATCCAAGTAAAAAACCTATTAGAAAAAGAAAATAAACCCAACTTCGAGGATTTTGTTGTTCTACATGATTTCAGAGACATGTTTGTTGATGAAATACTTGAATTACCCCCAAGAAGGGAGATAGACTTTTCTATCAACCTACTACCTAGTTCAGTCGCTATCTCAAAAGAACCTGACCAAATGAGTTTGTCGAAATTAATAGAACTAAAATGCAACCATAGGATTTATTGGACAAAGAATATCTCAGACAGATTTTTTCACCATGGGGGGCACCAGTCCTCTTTGTGAAAAAGAAAGACGAAACTCTGAGATTGTGCATTGATTGTAGACAATTAAACAAGATGAATATTAAGAACAAATACCCCTTACCTAGGATAAATGATCTATTCGATCAAGTAGGTGGGGCAAAGATTTTCTCGAAATTGGATTTACGATATGGTTACCACCATGTTAGGATAAAAGAAGAGGACATAAGTAAAACAACTTTTAGAATGAGATATGGACATTACAAATTTGTGGTTATACCTTTCGGACTCACTAACGCACCAACCACATTTATGTGTTTAGTGAATAGTATTTTCAGTTAGTACTTGGACAAGTTTGTGTTGGTATTTATTGACGACATTCTAGTATATTCTAAAATAGAATAAGAACACGAAGAGCACTTAACAATAGTTATGCAAACTTTAAGGAAGCACAAACTGTATGCTAAATTCGATAAGTGTGATTTTTATCAAAAGAAAATACAGTACCTAGGACATGTAATATCTGCAGAAGGAATTGCAATCGATCCCGAGAAAATAAGAGCCATCATGGAATGGTCAGTACCTAAGGATGTAGCGGACATCCTGTCATTCATGAGAATTATCAGATATTACTCCAGATTTATAGAGGGATATTCCAAAATTGCTTACCCTATCACATCCCTACAAAAAAATGGAACCAAGTTTAACTAGTCACAAAAATTTCAAGACAGTTTCAATAAGTTAAAGAAATTATTAACGGTCGTACCCATTTCAAAGGTAGCAGATCCAGACAAAGAATTCATCGTCTATGTAGACACAGGTAAAGAAGGACTAGCTGGTGTCCTAACTCAAGAAGGGAATGCCATTTTCTATGAGTCTCGAAAATTAAAGGAACATGAATGAAACTACGTTACTCATGACTTAGAGTTGGAAGTTGTAATAGATGCCTTAATGATGTGGAGAAACTACATAATGGGAAGAAAGTTTATGCTTTTGACTAACAACAATGGTGTAAATTTTTTGTTTAGTCAGCCAGACCTTAATGCAAGGCAAGCAAGATGGATAGCCTTCTTGAGTGAATTTGACTTTGAGGTAATACATATCAAAGGTAAGGAAAATAAGGTCGCAGATGATTTAATAAGAAGAGTTCATGGGTTTCTTGAAATAAAAATTAGCAGGGCAGAAAGCGATTTGAGCAAAGGATAAAGACTGCAGGTTATAATGACAAAAATTACACTCGAACAGTGGAAGAATTACAGAAAACTACAGGAAATTCAGAAAAAAAAAGATCTAAGTTTGGACAAATATGGTCTACTATGATTTAAAAACATAATATACATACTAGATTCGGTAGAAATAAAGTCAACAGTGTTGGATGAAGTCCATAAGAAACCATATTTTGGTCATCTAGGATACTAGAAAACGATAACAACACTATGAAAGTTATTTTATTGGCCTAATATGAAGGGAAAAACAACATAATACTTAGCTAAGTGTCAAGATTGTCAGCAGGTAAAAGCCAAACACCAACATCCAACCGACCTGTTGGATCCCTTACCTATGCTAGAATGGAAACAGGAGACTATATCACTGGAATTTATCACAGGTTTGCCTAGAACTGAGAAACAAAATGATTCTATTATGGTGGTAATCGATAAACTTAGTAAGTCTACACACTTTATTCCTGTAAAGTCTACTTTTAAAGGTATTAACATCGCTGAAATATTCATGAAAGAATTTTTTAGACTGCATGGTATTCCTAAAATGGTGATTTCGGATAGAGACATAAAATTTGCATTTGCTTTTTGGAAAGAATTGTTTGCACGGCTAAATACTAACTTGAATTTCAGTATGAGTTATCATCCACAAAAAGATGGACAAACTGAACGAACAAACCAAATCATAGAAGATATACTCCGCATGTACGTAAGAACAAAACCAAGCAAGTGGGAAGACTACCTACACTTGGTGGAATTGGCATACAACAATGGTTACCAAACTTTGACTAAAATGAGCCCCTTCGAGGTATTGTACATAAGAATGTGTACGAATCCAATTAGCTAGGATAACCCAATTGATAGAATCATGGTTGTACTAGAGATACTCCAGGAAATGGAGAACACGGTAAGAAAAGTACAACATAACTTAAAAGAGGCACATGACAGACAAAAAAGCTACATGGACTAGAAAAGAAGACACTTGGAATTTCAAGTGGGAGACGATGTTTACTTAAAAGTCAAAGCCTAGAAAAGTTCACTCAAGTTAGGGAACTGTGCCAAGTTGGCACCTAGGTTTTATGGGCCTTTTGAGATATTAGCTCGAATTGGACCCGTAGCATACCAACTTGCACTTCTAGAAAATCTAAAAATTCATAATGTATTTCATGTTTCTTTGTTAAAGAATTGTGTTCATGACCTTACTCATATGATCAATTGGAACTTGGTGCAGGTGGAACCAAAAGGTGAGTTCCAAGCGTAACCTCTGCGCATTCTGGATCGGAGAGAAATAATACTTTGGATCAAAGTCATCACTCAGGTAAATGTGCAATGGAAGTAGTTTAGCYCCAAGGAGGCCACTTGGGAATTAGAGGGAGATYTGCAGAAATCTCACCCAMCCCTGTTYCAAGAAKGRGACRAACATTGAGGACAATGTTTAATTGAAGGGGGAAAGGATGTGACATACCCAAAAATAAATTATTTTTAAGTTTGATATTTCTTAGGAAATTAATTTCTGTTTTTTGTAAATTCAAAATTGGAWTTTTTTTTGAATTTAGGGCAATTCCGAATTTCAAATTTAGTTAATTGTAATTAAGGATTATGAYTGTTGGGCAGAGATCTGATTTGACCCAACTAACTACTTGACTGTGAAACTTGTATGAGACATAATATTTTTACATATTCACTGATGGAGAAATGGAACAACCATGTTGAAATCAACTGACCATGACTCCATGAGTGGGGAACATGTTGGAACTACCTCAGGGATGATTGTTACAAGTGGAAAATCAGGAATTTGGTCATTGGCAGCCCCTGAAAATCAAGGATTTGGAAAGCTACAAAAATTCCCAAGGGGAAAAAGACCTAGGAACCTTGGCTTTGGATATATAGCATATGTGAGGAGGCAGGACGCTTCCAAGTATGTTGGGAAATGATGGTTCTCTTGCTATTATGAACAATAAATTCTAAGTGTGAGGCAAGGAGAAGTTGTTGAGACTAAAAGACTATTGTTGAGGTGGAGTTCGAAGTTTTCCCTCATGGATTCATGGTCAGGGTAGGGGGTGAGTGGAACAAGTGACTTTGGCTATTCCATTCTCAGGTTGGGAGGAACGTGGATGCTCCCTTTGTTTTTCAACAAACTAGTTCAGATATGATCCTCTACTCTTTTCTGGTTATATATATCTCTCTTGTTTTAAATGGTGATTAGAATGCATATATATGTTTCTGGATGAATTATTTTCTGCTAAAGTCCTTTCTAATTCAAGAATCATTTCTGATTTAAATTGATTGAAAGAGGATATCTATATATCGAGTATATTCATTGTGTGAATTCTTGATATGAGTTAAAATACAAATGGAGGGAACACGCATAGGATAAACCCCTTCCAGTATTAAGTATATGCTTGAATAAGACTACCTGTATGTATTTATATACATATATTAACAGGTTAAATTATGAATGGATGGAGACAAGCATAGGATTAACCTCTACCAATGTTAATATTATACTTTGAATAAGACTGCATGTATATATATATATATATATATATATATATATATATATATATATATGAATTATGAGTGGAACTGAAAAGTTGTGAATACAACAACACACTTCTAGTAGAAACCAAGTTAGACCATTTTCCCTTTTGGACCATAGAGATCCAGTAATTTCTTAAGTGTAGAAACAATTTCGAAGGAATCCTTTATACTTTCTTATTATTGTACTAAGTTATAGAGATTAATAACACTGCTATACTACCAATGCGTGGAAAATATAATGGAAAAGAACAGTATAACTAGTAATAAGAATTCTGGAAAGGTAAATAGAAATTCAAGGAAACAAATCGAACCCTTTAATACAAACAAGATTCTGAAGGGAAAAATAAATATTATGAACTCAACAAATAGAAGTACGAAAACCATTTTGTTTTCATGAACATTCACAGTCGGATAAACTCAAATACGATAACTGTATTAACGGGGAATAAATTATTCAAATAATATTGAATAAAGGAAATGATAGTACACGTGAAGTGTTTTGAGTATAACATTATAGAAGTAACAAAAAAAAAGTTTATTTTCTGTAAATTTATAGGTTGGCATGCCTTCTTATAAATAGTCTAGGCGTCATAAAGAACCCTAACTTTATGTAGACAAAATTTAAATTCTCTACCCTGGTATTTCAACTTCACATAAAAACAAGAGAAGGAATTCCGGGGATTAAACCCCTTTAAAGTTTACAATACAAATCCAATCAGATCCAAAAATCCAAGTGTGTCCAACCTTGCGCAAGTATTGTGTTCTATTTACAACACTGAAGTATAAACATAAAATAGGGTTTACCCTTAACCAAGCGATACCGGAAATCAGGATGAGATTTGATTATAAATGATAAAATTGGACAGAGCCTTGGTCCTCATTTCTATAAACTGGAAAAGCTAAGTTTGAGAGGTACTATGCATGGAACCCGAACACCTTTCATGCGAACGATAGGGAACGACCTCTGGAACCTTGTGGGGTCGATACCTGTGCAAGAATTAGTAATTATAACCATTACTAAAACATATGAAAATAAAGATATCAAAAAATTTCAACAGAATGATGAATGAAGGAAAACATAATTCCAAAATAATACTTAACTCATGAATGGAGTCTGACATCCTTCCCTTGTTGCATTTTCGTTGAATAAGTGTCTCAGGCCAAGGGGAGGATGGTCCAAGTATTCCTGATGGGTACCCTCTCATCAACAAGGTCCCATCATTAGTGTTGGTACCAGCCATAAATCCATTACTTATGAAATGAAATAATCAATAGTGCTAACATTTCAACATATAAAATTGTATAAGACATGTGTGTATAAGCCGAAGACACTACATAAATGTTACATGCAATACAAAGAAACTACAAATAAGTGTTGGGTTTTAACCCTTCTTGAACCAAAGAGTAGAGGGTACTTATAAATCAACAGTAACTATAGAGATAACCTACTACTGAATCCAAATGGTGTATACTAATCGCAGATCCATGACAGTGACAAGAATTTCTACAAGCTCAAACATTATGGCGTAGGTTATTTTGTTAAAGGGCTACTCGAAAACCATACAAGTCACATTTTAAATGGCATCGCACGAGAATGTAATAGCCATGGAGAAAGCAATATATGTGTAGGAACCATATAAGGTTTAATGAACCTCATAGTAAGGTGGACTCATCTTTTGAAACTGAAAAAGACAGAACTTGCAGTGTATTATGCTATACATAGTAAGAGTTTTCTTTGCCAAATAAAATCTCGCTTAGCGTCACGAAGATTCAATATCAGGCCTCGACTTTCACCAACATAGGTACTGTAAGGAATAACGATAACAAGAAGTTACAAAAACCCTAGGTATTGAAAACATAAACGAAACACTATGCTGATGCATTCTCAAATAAAACAAGAGGGGGCATGTCAAGACCTTCAGAGAGACTGAGAAAGAAACGACCGGATAATACAACTTCTCCATGAATGGGGACAATCCAGAAATAAAAGACAAGACATAACAATAAAGGGAAGTTTAGCTTAAAATGTATAACAGGAGTTACAAAATGAGTTATCGCTTTCACTGTAACGATTTTTCTGAAGAACCACTCTTTTATTAAACCACAATATTATGTTAAAATACTTACCAGGGAATACAGACTATGTTTCCTGTCCCACCGGGTCACCGGGTAGTGACCTCCAAGTCGACAGTCTCCCCTGCTGAGAAAACGATACACAAAGCCATTCAGAGGCTCTCACAATGGCAAAAGGAAAATTCGTTTAAACTTGAGAGAAGCCCTTATGATGTCGAGTTAATACTCAAGGTACAAGGGTTGGTTGGGCCATGTGATGGGGCCGACTTGGCACGATTAGATCGGATGAAGGATCGATGAAATCCATCGAAACTCGTACACATAGGACCACCATTAATGGTTAAGTGTAGATCTTGAACTCCTCCTGACAAATGCACCTTTATTCCCATGTCAAGCAAAAACGCATAATTAACTTAATCCCTTTGTGACATGACTAGATGGGGATACATTCCTTCTAACTGTTTCCTTACAATTAACATTTTGTTGTAGTAAAGACTTCGTTGGGACTTATTCTAGTTAAGTCGGAGTTAATGAGGATTAGCATGAGAACTCGTTACCCGAATGTCTTTAGGTGAATGGACTGTGATATCACATCACTAGCCATGATTAATTCATAAAGGAGTCCATTTAATAACCTAACTATACAATGAAGTCAAGTGCCTATTGCTAGGCCACATAGTTTCAACCGAGGGGTACAGTCCCGACCCCATGATTTTTATATGGTAAGTGCATTATATTTCAAGGACAAATCATTTAGACTTGTGCGCGAACATAGAAACCTCATGTCTAGGGAGAGGTTAGGACTACGAGTCCTAAGTCTAAAATATATTATATAGATATATAGATGTACATATAGGAGTAGGTTTGAGACCAAAGTAAATTGCTAGAATCTTTGGTGATTTATCCTTATAAGTCTTCTACCCAAAGAAAGTTAGACTGATGTAGGAATGACATCGCATGATGGGGAGAACTTAAGTTACCTCACCGAGATTTATAACAAGAATGCAGATTTCTTTCTTTTACGAACGAATATAAATGAAATTAGAGAGTAATGTCCCATATAAAAAAAAATTATGGCAAATTTGGGGTACATTACATGAAAAATGTGAACAAGCGACTCCGTAATTGTTGGGCACAAAATGCATATGACAGAAGTGTTGGGTGCAAAATGTATATCACGAAATATGGTGGACATGAAAAATGAAAAATAAAAACAAATTTGAATAATTAATTGAATAAAATTTAACAAAACATTATCACATATTAATAATGGTTACGATATTTAATATTAATATTATATGATAGATATCATAAATTTAATTTATAGTTTATTTATTAATATTAATATAAATAGTATATATCCATTTTAACTCTAGATTCAAGAAGGATAAATTTCTAAGTACAAACCTTTATTATCATAAACAAAATCAAAATTCCAAATTTACATTTAAAAACATTAAAAATAATATTGAGTAAATTTAAATAATTGTTTATACTATTCTTTAAGTAAAAAATGTTATAACATTATATAAATTACTACGAAAAATGTTCTATTTAAATTTCAAATATCTTCCTTTTTATCCTAAATTTTTAGATTACTTTGAAATTTTATAGAATTTTATTTTTTAAATATTTAAAAAAAACATATTTGTTTACACTGTTATTGGTTGAAAGTATTGAAGCATTATATAATATTTAATTAAATGCAATATGTAAACACTGCAATGCATTTCAGTAAGAACTAAATAACAAGGTATCGATTTGTTGCGGCCTGTCAGCACTGTCACTACTGACACTTCTGCAGTGGAGGGATTTGTGTAGTCCTTTATGTGGATTCTGACAATTCTGCAGTGCAGTGCAGAAATGATAGCTTGGTTCACTAAAGACACTGGTCTCAAACACCATGCTCCATAAGACAATTGTCTCCTCTTCTTGCATAAAAAAGAGCAAATTCATCTACAAATCCATCAACAGGGATCAGAGATGGGTTTTCGCTACCTAAATTCAGGGCATCCTGAGGGATTTCTAATCCTCCTTCTTCTTCACCACTACAATGATACAACAACACAACTCCAATGTTACCTGAATCATGGAGTAAATACTTAAAGAGTGGTGTAGAACAACTCGATAGTTGGCATATGATGTGCACAGAAAAGATGAAAGAAATAATTGATACCTGAATCATGTACATAGTTAAAGAGATGTATATAACAACTCTATAGTTGGCATATGATGCATTTAATTGTAAAATCCGTCTAGTGCGAGACATAGCCACAGTCATAGCCGCATTTAACTGTAAAATTTGTTCGCTAGAAGATGCAGCCACAACCAATCCCAATAGTGTTGCAATGAATCTCTCGGAAGATGATTATTAGATAGCAGTCAAGCAATAGCAAAGACAAGAGTAACTATTTTTGTCCTCAAGAATGTAACGACACGGTTGCCATTGTCGTCGGCCTCTCTTCCCAAATCCAGGGTTTGTTCCGACGTGTTGAATTTGATTTGAAAAGGCGATGACAACATATAATTAATACAAATACCATAAAATATTAAATTAGAGGGACAAAAGATAAAAAAATGCAGACAACTATAGTTACCTGGAATGAATGCGGATGAGCGCAATATATTGAGCAAGATGAGGCTAATCAAAATTTGATGGAAACTTTGTTCTTCTTCCAACCTAGAGCAGGATGAGGCTCAATGAAATTTGATGAAAACCATTCTTCTTCCAACCTATTTTTATAGACCCCATGGGTCGTGGGGAATGATGGATCTCACGCTCGGCTGGATGCTTTAAAATGGATTTGGCCAGACAACTCCAATGTTACAGCCACATAGCTCCGTGCAATAGAATTTTGTAAGTATCTCCTCTTGTACCTAAATCCATTTATTTAAAGTTTTGAATTTTAGGCTATGCCTATGTTGGTCTCCACACATTTACCTTAAGGATGTAGTCAGTGTGACGACCACTCTTCAGACCTTCCATTGATGTTGCTTGTAGAAAGCTAGCAACAATACAAATCAAAGAACGAATTTGACATCAATAAACATAGTGCCAAAGTTGGATAACACATGAGAACCTATCTAGTTTTTCTCTAAGCAAGTGGTCCATAAAAATCTGAACTTACTTTCATGAATAGATCAACATATCCCTCTGGAAAAATCCCACCTTGCTTCTCCCTCCTGGCGAGCTCGGCAAGTAGCTCTGCACAAGAATATGCCAACAAACATACTAGTCAATAAACACTTAAAAGTGTGATCTAGGGCACTAATTAAGTAGGTGAATTGTAATTATGAAAAATTGAAATTTGATTATATTGCCCACATAATATATATCACAAACGCCTTGACATGTAGCAGAGAAATCGAGTGTTTCACTAATTGTCATTTCTCCAACATGTTTACATGTTGTCTTTTGTAAGAAGATGTTTTTAAAGTAACAAATTCATATAGTGTATACTCGTTGTAATTAATTTCTCCCATCACCTGATCATTCAAGAATAGTAAAGTAAATACCTTGTTTTATTCATGACACATTGGCATACCTACACCCAATTTCCTAGCCAAAGATACCCAATAACAAAGTCATTATGCATGATCACTGCAAGGATATGGTGTAAGCATTTATCAATGTTTCCAATTATACCTTTCAGGACCAACCCTTCTAACTTCCCCAATAAATAGTTTTCAGCATCCATGGAAATTTGATATAGAAAAACAATAATTGCATTAAATAAATTATGTATATTGGTGTGATTTGAATTAAAAAGTCTTTTATATACAACATCATATTACCAAGATGGTTTCAAGACTCTACTTGCTGCTTTATATACTCATCATCCATATGTTCCATGTGCTCACGAGCTCATTCACCTCTTGTCTCTATTGTAAGAAGGATTCCCACCAACAAAGTGTGTTTGGGGTGAATTTCAAGGTAGAAAATGAAATTTCTCCTCATCAGAGAAATTATTAACGACAAAAAAAAGAATCTAGTTGTTGGAGCCATTCATCCAACACCTTTACATTAATATATCCTTTAAAAAGTGAAATGCCAATGCTCACCTTCACCTTGAAAGGATTTATGCCATCTAATGGTGGGACGCTTCCAAGATTTGCATGACGATGATTGCTACCCACATAAACAATTATACTCATCAATTCGAGGAAATAAGCATACATTTCTTCCCTCCAGTATCTTAGTACTTCCTCCATCTTGTTCTACACTTGATATGGAGATAGGTACGGGGGCATTTTACCAAGTTTGCCATAATGTTTTTGGCTCATCAGGAAGAAATGTTGTTTGAGGTGAATGAAGGTGTCACCTATTTCTTTTTGTATGTCTAGTGCAATTAGATTGGTATTAGGTGTATATAATTCCTAGGGGAATTAGGGGGAAAAGTATTAGACCCAGAATTCAAACAATCTATGATATATGTAGAAAAAAAAATTAGGTAGATGGAATGATTCAATAAAAATGTAACGAAAAGATAATTGAAGCAAGTAATTAAGCTCTGAAACTTTATCAACATAAATTAAACTTATTACAATGCTTCTGCAAGAGATAATTCAAACTTTATTAACATAAATTAAACTTATTACAATGCCTCTGCAAAAGATAATTCATCCTGAACGGGTTAACAACATGAAAATAAGGAAATAGAAACAATGTTCAATCGCCCAACCCTCGTAGGGGATTTTTAGAAGTACTCCAGGAAGTAAGAAGAGATCTTCTCCCCACATAACACTCCTAATCGATTTTCAAGTGTTGGAATCGAACTTCTACAGTTGGAAACTGGATACCAACTCTGCAAAGAGGGTCAAAACAATATTCATGGCATTTATGCATTTAAAAAGCGCCATTATGTTATATACTTGGAGCAATTTCCCTTATCATATCAAAACATTCATTGAACGGGTCCAAAACATATTGATCTGTGCTTTGCACGGTAGGAGTAAAAATATTAAAAATAAATTACATTGCAAACAACATATGACTGATTGATTTACTGAATTCCAAAAATTCCAACCGTAGAAACTTACACTTTTTGTAATACCAAAATTATTTGGTATGTTAATAAATTTCATTGATTTGAAAAATTCTAAATTTGGATGTGTAGAAAAAACTATTGTTATTAATTTAATTATTGTGCTCTATAGAGAATTGCCAAATATCTTTAATTAATGGATAGATGTAAGAGGGGAGATTTTTATTTAATTAATAAAAAGGATAGAAGGAATAGCCACGTTAAAAAGAGATGATTATGAATTCATGAGTGGGGAACAAGATGAAGCCAATCCTAGGTATGAAAAAACATGTGTCAAAGGTAAATTTTGATTATAAAGACAGCTTAGCTTGGAAAAAGAATAAGACCTAAGAAAACTGAATATATACACATGTGTGATGAGCCAAGACGCTGCTTAGCTTGTGTAACTGAGGAAAAATATATAGAATAGTTGTTTTCCAAAGCAAGAGAACTCATGAGTTGTTGTGTGAGAATTCAGGTGCTAGCCAACTACAAAAAAACAAAAATAAACAAGGTTTTCTCATAGGAAGACTTCTCTTTTCTCCCTTATAAATTTATGATCAGGTTTAGGAATCACTAGATCAAATAAATTTGGTTGATCCTCTCTATAATTAGATGGAACTTTGTTGTTTCCTTTTTTTTTTCCAATTTCTATTTATATACATCTACTTTGGTGTTATTATTTTCTTGAAAATATTTAGATATAGATTTGCTACTTTATATTATAGGGATAATAAAGCAAACACCAAAATTTATAATTTTATGTAAATTGAGTAGCCAGGAATACCACTATAATATCTCAATGGAAAATTTATACTAGAATGTACTATATTGTAGTAAACACAATGAGCGAATAGCAAGATCAAAATGGAATAGTCATACAAAGGTTGATGTGTGATTATATATATATATATATATATATAAAATCTAAACAATCATGAAATGAAAAAAAATTCATAAAACTGTGGAA
>ML779272.1:596931-607842 GCA_009831015.1 Picea engelmannii | reverse complement strand
ATATATTAAACATAAAATCTAAACAATCATGAAATGAAAAAAAATTCATAAAACTGTGGAAAATGACCATATTAGAAAAATATGAAGTATTGTTACAATCAAGTAGTCTTGTTCTTAGATCTAATAAAGTATTACATTGCATTAATGCTTTGTAGTAAATTGTTCCAAGACATAGCTATAGATTCTATTTTAGAATTTCAACTATAGATCTACCTTGTTTAAAGTTTTAAAGAAAAGTGATTTTTTGACCTCCTCCTTAAAAAGACGAGGAAAGGGACTCGAATACCTTTCATGTTCCCATCCGTTTTGTTCCAAATTGCAAAGAATATAACTTGTAGAGAAGCGTACAAGACTTTATTAGTCCGTATGACATTTAACAGAGGATTATATATATATATATATATATATATATTCAAGTTCAAAATGCCCACTTATACCTGAGTGTTTGGCATTTCCAAGGGCGAATAGGTGTAGTCGTGAACCATCTCCAGGAGAGGGGAGAGCGTGAAATATCAAATATGATGGGTCTTCGCATGCAAGAGACCCATCATTAAAATTTGGATCCATATAAAATACCAATTATCAAATATAATGAATAATCATTGGAAACGAACAACAGTAATTTACAAAATATTAAACTATGAAAATATAACATTAATTGAATAATTACAGTGCAGACAAAAGATTAATGGATAAGAACTTTATTCCATGTAAACTTTTGAAATTTTCCACACTCCTACCAATAGAGAGTAGATTCGAAAGTTTATGCATACAATTGTTATACATAAAACATTTTCATTAAGTATTGAATCCTGTATATATTTATATACCAAGTTATTACTTATCTGTTCCGATTAAAATAAACTAAAGGGAGTCCAAAGCATAAAAAGATTCAAGTAATACAACTGCTCAGGCTTACGAAAGACTTTAAAGAAATAAATTGAAGGGATTTCTTGTTGTTTAGCCAGGATCAAAATATTGGTTGGAACGACCGAGCACAAAGGGTTTTTTTTTAAATTTTCCTAGAGTAGTTGCACAGAGTAGACCTTAGATAAGAATATGGATAATAGAAAAAATACTACTCTATCTAGGCTATGGTGAAATGAATAAGGGTAACGAGTTGGTTAATCCACGCCTTGACCCTCTCGGTCAACTTATAACAGTAGGAAACCCTGGGTACATAAACCGAATACAAAAGGAGATTGATTCAATAACCGGATTATCTTAAGAAAGTTTCATAACAAATAAAAATGCGAACACAGTCAATATAAACGATAACCCATAAATGATAAGTGTAACATTCCCATTACAAGCGAGAGGGTTAAAAAAATATTAATGAAGTGGAGTTATACTCAGAATAACAGGTCCTTAAGCTCGATAGTTAATAATATCAGACCCTAACTTTTCGGCAAATAAATATATCTAGGAGATGGGGATAGACCAAGTCTCATAATTCTTTAAGTAATTCATTACAGTTCCAATCGTTATTCTCAAGGGTTAGAATGGAGTTGTTATCCATACCTCGTGTAAAGACCAGGACATGGGTGTCAGAGTTTAATTATTTCACCCCTTGGATAGCGGTGGATCGGTGGTCATCTTGACCCTTCAATACTTGAAGATTTAATTACTCTAAATGGTGGCTACCTTAACCTTTGAAGGCAACGAAATTCTATCACAGCCTTCTTTAAATTTTATCGTTTCTAAAATCATAGGGGCAATTAGTGTTAGTATAAATAAATGAAGAACGGATTGTAATAGGGTTGTGATATGAAGAATCACATTTTTAATAGAAGCAATTTTTGAATTTTCTCTATGGATTCTGCGTTAATGATTTCCTGTTATTCAGTTTGTACACTGATTTCATTCCTTGATCGAATTAGTTATATTGCTTTCAATTTGATTTAACGCAGTAATTATTTTGATTTTACCGTTTGCGAACCCGGTTTTATATTTATTCAGAGTTTACTAAATTCCCACAGAGTACCTTTTATTTTACCAAAAAATCCGAACCCAAAAGTAGTGGACCCCAAAGTCTGTACGTATTTCGCAATTCGGCACTTCTTCTTTCGTTTTGCTTTTGCATCGAGTGTTGGCAAACCCTAAATCCCGAACTCCGATATGCTTGGGCCCACGACTTCATTGCATTTCGTGAATCGACAATTCTCTTTGCATTTTGTTTTTGTATCTAGCGTTTGTAAATGCCAATACCCAAAACCCCGAAAGAGTTGGGCCCACAACTTTCTCGTGATTTCGCGATTCAACAAATTATTTGGGTATCTTGCGTTGGCATCGAGCACCTGTAAAAGATGAACCTCGAGTGTTGACGTGCCTCTTTTTTTCACATTTGGTATCAGAGCCTGCTTATTTCATCCTACAAGTGCTTAATTGAATGCAAATTGTTCCTGTTGGTGTGAAATTTTACGGAGCTTGAGTTTATTTGATTTCCTTCAATTTTTATAAATGGGTGCATCTCGTAGCAATGCTTATCAGATTCAGGTTCCTATCCTGAGCGAGAAGTCATATGATTCCTGGTATATTCGGATGAGGATGATTTTTCATTCTCAGGATTTGTGGACTTATGTTATTGATGGTTATGCTGAGCCAGCTGATGCTGCAACAGAATTGGCTCTGTCTAATGCTGACCGTGTTTTGCTGAAAGAAAACAGGAACAAGGATAACAAAGATCTTGGATTAATCCAACAAGGATTAAATGAAGCCATTTTTATGAATATTGCTAGTGCTTCATCTTCGAAGATGGCTTGGTACATTATTGAAACCAGTAATCTAGGTGTGTCCAAGGTGAAGACAATCAAGTTGCAGAACTTAAGAAGGGACTTTGAAAATCTGAAGATGAAGGATAATGAAAGTGTTGACACTTTCATGAATCAGGTGATGAGTATTGTAAACCAACTCCGGTAGTATGGAGATGATATTGAGAATAAAGGAGTTATAGAGAAAGTGTTGAGAAGTTTTCCCAAGAAGTTTGAACCTGTTGTTGTACCCATAGAGGAATTTAAGGATTTAAGTCAAATGAAAATTGATGAGTTAACTGGTTCTCTTGTTGCTCATGAATCTAGGATATCTAGACATGAAGAAAGATCATTTGAGCATACCTTCAAATTGCAACTACATATTACCAGAGGCAAAGGCAGAGGAAGGTTTTATACTCATGGAAGAGGAGGTCGATTTTCTGGTCGAAGGGACAACAGAACTGAATCAGAGTCTGAGGAGAAGTCCCAACATAATCCTCCTAATTTAAGAGGGAGCAGCAGCAAACCCTGGCAGCAAGAAAATCAGAGGTATGATAAATCCAAAGTACAATGTTATTATTGTAAAAAGTTTGGGCAGTTTTCTAACAAATGTTGGAAGAAGCAAGTAGATGCTGGAAAGTAGTCTGCACATATTACAAATGAGTCTGTGGATGATCAAAATCCTGTGTTCTTGACTTGTAATGTCACTCAGGAAAGTGCTAATGATATTTGGTTTTTGGATAGTGGTTGCAGTAACCACATGACTGGTAATAAGGATTCATTTTCTTCTATTGATACTAGTATTCAATCTGAAGTCAAACTGGGAAATGACTGTAAGGTTACAGTCAATGGTAAAGGTATAGTTCCAGTTTACACTAAGAAAAATTAGAGAAGAAATATTGATGATGTTTACTTTGTGCTTGGTTTAAAATGCAATATTATCAGTGTTGGATAGTTGTTAGAGAAAAAGTAAAGAGTGTTCTTCAACAACAAGGTATGTACAATTTATGATAAGTTGCCCAGCAAACAATTGATTGCAAGAGTAGAGATGACAAAGAATAGAATGTTTCCACTTGTTATGAGAAATGATTTGAGTGGCTCTTTGAATGCTTATAAAGCTGGAAGTTTAGATGAATCTTGGTTAAGACATTTGAGATATGGTCATTTACATTTTCCTGGATTAGATCTGTTATAGAAGAAACAGATGGTAAAGGGGTTACCTTGTATTCAACAACCTGCAAGCTCTTGTGCGAGATGCATACTTGGAAAACATCATAGAGAAAAATGTGTTTCAGGTGTTTCCTACAGAGAAAAAGCTCCATTAGAAATCGTTCACACAGATTTATATGGACCTATGCAAACACCTTCTTTGAATGTTTGTGTTTATTTTATGACTATCATTGATGATTTCATTAGGAAGACTTGGCTGTATTTGTTGAAACAAAAATATGAAGCCTTTGAAGTTTTCAAGAGGTTTAAGTCTATGGTTGAGAATGAGAGTAGTCGAACCATTAAAATCTTAAGGTCTAACAAAGGAGGTGAATATAAACTGAATGAATTCATTGAATTTTGTGATCTTCATGGAATTAAAAGGCAGTTTAGTACTTGATATACTCCACAACAGAATGGAGTGGCTAAAAGGAAGAATCAGACTATCATGGACATGGCTCGAAGCATGTTGAAAGAGAAGCATATTTCAAATGAATATTGGGGAGATGTATTTATTTGCTTTGTTTTTATCTTGAATAGAAGTTTGACCAAGACTGTGAGGGATCATGTACCTTAGGAAGCCTAGGATGGTAAGCCTTCCAATGTTTCTCATTTCAATTTTTTTGGATGTGTTGCATTTGCGCTTGTACTTGCAGAAATGAGGAGGAAGTTTGATGAAAAAAAAGAGAGATGTATCTTTTTTTGGATATAGTGAAGAGTATAGGCCATATAAACTCTACAATCCCATCACCCAGAAATATGTAATCATCAGAGATGTTCAATTTAAAGAAGATGAATCCTGGGATGGAAGTATTGAAAAATCAATTTCAGAGGGAGTTGTGTTACCCTGTGAAGATGATGATGGAGTTAAGCATGCTGAAGGAGATGGATAGATGGTTCCACATGCACATACGCTTGCAGCAAGAAGTCCAACAAGGCAAGCACCATATTTCATCCCATCTCAATTTAGAACGCCCAGAACTCATGAGTGTGGTGAACCATCTGGATATGGTGGACATCAATCAAATTCATAGGTAAGTAGTGAATCAAATCCCACTTTAGCTTCATTGAAAAATATATTTAAAGGTCAGAAGACTAGAAGATTAAGAGAATTGTATGATCAGAATGAATATGTAGATCAGATTTCAAATTTTGCATTAATAGCATGTGATCCTGTAAGTTTTGATGAAGCTGCTAAAGAGGATGTCTGGATAAAAGCAATGGATGAGGAGATTGATTCCATTGAAATAAATAACACTTGGGATCTTGTAGATTTCCCTGAAGGTAAGAATAGTATTGGTGTTAAGTGGGTTTACAAGACTAAGCTGAATGCAGATTGTAAAGTTGAAAAGTACAAGGCAAGACTTGTAGCTCAAGGGTTTAGTCAGCAACCCGGTATTGATTACAATGAAACATTTTCTCATGTAGCAAGAATTGACACTGTGAGGATGGTCTTAGCTATTGCAACACAAAATATATGGATCATGCATCAGATGGACGTTAAGTCTGCATTCTTAAATGGATATTTGGAAGAAGAGGTTTATGTTAGACAACCTCCAGGTTATGAGATTGATAAACATAAAGATAAAGTTTACAAGTTAAGGAAATATTTATATGGATTGAAGTAGGCATCCAGATTTTGGTATAGCAAGATTGATGAATACCTGATCAGTGTTGGATTCAGCAGAAGTCCAAGTGAACCAACTCTGTATACAAAGGTAAACCAGAAAGGTAAATTTTTGATTGTTTGTTTGTATGTTGATGACCTGATTTTTACTGGATATCTATATGTAGATGATTTTAAGTATGCCATGAAAATAGAGTTTGAGATGAATGATTTAGGATTGATGAAGTATTTTCTTGGAATTGAAGTGGATCAATCTAATGATGGCATTTTCATTTGTCAAACTAACTATGCAAATAAAGTGTTGAAAAGGTTTAGAATGTTGAATTGTAAACCAACTGCAACACCTATGGCAACTGGTATTAAACTGAGCAAGTATGATGAAGCATCATATGTTGATTCAACTCTGTATAAGAGGATGGTTGGAAGCCTTATGTACTTAACAACAACTAGACCTGATATTATGTTTGTTGTAAGTTTGATTTCCAGGTTCATGGAGACTCCGAAGAGTACTCATTGGCAAGCAGGAAAGAGGATCCTGAGATATGTTGCTGGAACAATTGACTTTGGTATTCGATACACATCAAACTTCAACTTTGAGCTAATCGGATATACTAATAGTGATTTTGCAGGTTACATTGATGAAAGGAAAAACACATATGGGTATGTGTTCAGTCTTGGATCTGCAGCAGTGGCATGGGCATCAAAGAAACAAGCCATCGTGACTCTATCTTCTATTGAAGCAGAGTATGTTGCAATAGCTATAGCTGCATGTCAAGTTGTGTGCATGAGAAGGGTATTGAATGAATTGTTGCATGACTAGAATGATGCAATGCAAATTGTATGTGACAATCAAACAGAGTAAGCACATTGATACAAGGTATCATTTCATTCGAGAGTTGGTAAATGGAAAACAAATTTATGTTCAGTTCTATAGATCTGAAGAACAATTTGCAGACATATTTACGAAACCTTTGGGAAATGAATTGTTCAAAATTCATAGAAAACATATTGGGGTATGTAAGTTGTAATGCATTGTTTACAACAATTTTGTTTCTGTTTTTGAAATGATTAAGAGGGAGTATGTCAGAGTTTAATCATTTCACTTCCTGGATAGCGACGGATTGGTGGTCATCTTGACCCTTCAAGACTTGAAGATTTAATTACTCTAAATGGTGGTTGCCTTAACCTTTGAAGGCAATGAAATTCTATCACTGCCTTCATTAAATTTTATCATTTCTAAAATCTTAGGGGAAATTAGTGTTAGTATAAATAAATGAAGAACGGATTGTAATAGGGTTGTCATCTAAAGAATCACTTTGTTTAATAGAAGTAAATTTTGAATTCTCTCTATGGATTCTGCGTTTATGATTTCCTGTTATTGAGTTTGTAAATTGATTTCATTCCTTGATTGAATTAGTTATATTGCTTTCAATTTGATTTAACGCAATAATTAATTTGATTTTACCGATTGTGAACTCGGTTTTATATTTATTCGGAGTTTACCTGTTAAATTCCCACGAAGTTCCTTTTGTTTTACCAAAAACTCCGAACCCAAAAGTGGTGGGCCCCAAAGTCTGTACGTATTTCGCAATTTGACACTTCTTGTTTCGTTTTTCTTTCGCATCGGGTGTTGGCAAACCCCGAACCCTGAACTTCGATCTGCCTAGGCCCACGAATTCATTGCATTTCGTGAATCGACAATTCTCTTTGCATTTTGTTTTTGTATCGAGCATTTGTAAACGCCGATACCCGAAACCCCGAAAGAGATGGGCCCACAGCCTTCTCGCAATTTCATGATTCGACAAATTCTTTGGTTATTTTGTTTTGGCGTGGAGCACCTGTAAAAGCCGAACCTCAAGTGTCGACATGCCTCTGTTTTTCACAGTGGGAACCATAACCAGGAGTAAGAAAATGCTTCTAGACTTTAAAATTCATCACTAATGCTTGTAGCAATAGTTCATCGACAACCAGAGAATCCTAGACTTCATAACTAGAGAAGAGGAAGATGCATCAAGAAACTATGAGAGAGGAAAGAGTGAGTGCAGGATGAAAATAATGGACGAGAAGGTGATGATATTGTTAGATTGTCAATGATTGTATTAAATTTTTCTCAAAGAGGCTAAACCTGAGGAGGGATGAGGCCTCCACCCAACACAAAGTGAAATGAAGGTTGAAACTGTCGCATTAGGATCAAAACTCCTCCAAAACCCAACGCTCGAATGGATGGTGATATGTTTAATGGCGCAGAGTAACAAGAACGTGGTGTAGGTTGTGTGTCAAATGACTAGTAAGTAGAGTAATGGGAAGGGGACTCTTAAATACCTGAAGCTTGGTAATAGTGTGTACTACTCTATATAATCCTTAATTGTGTAAGAGTGCATTCAAGTCTATGGTGGAGATGTCACATTATGAGTGTGGAGCCTTGATTTACGTTTAAACTTTAGTCCTCGGGGTATGGTAATACCTTTCAAGTGTCAAACAGTCTAAGAATTAATAAATTTGATACGTCTGGATAGGGTTAATACCTCACATGTTAAACAGTTAAACAATTTAAGTTCTTTATACTTTTATGATGCATTTAAACCATGGGCCGTTAAGATATGATAACACGATGTGTATCAAATAGTCTTAGTATAATATGGATTATTACATGTATGTAATATTCTTATGCTTGTATTAAAATTTTGACTTGTAATCTTGCAAAAGAAGAAAAACTATGTGTTTAAAGTTTTGAATATAAGGAATCATACAATTGACAACTCTAAGAAGAAGTTGTAAGGATCTAGAGACAGAAGAATTGTAATAGATATGTTAAGAAATTATTTTAATACAAGTTCATAGTGTTATATAAACTACTCCCTCTCAATTTTTAATAAGAATTCCAAGAAGGGAATTATTCGAATTGTGGTAGGAATTAGCTCTTTCCCTGAAACACACACAAAAAAAATTAGTGGTAGAAAATATGGTATATTACACTTTTGCAGCACCAAGTAGGCTTCCCACGATCCTTTGCATCTTACCACCTTCAGACAAAATTTCCTTTGATTGTCTATTGCAAACTGCCAGCAAAATAACAAGAATGGGTTAATTGTAAAGGTGAAAGGTCTTTTCTTGGTTTTCTTTTAAATAAATGAATATGGGAAAACAAATTGTAGAGGTGAAACCATGCAACAGAAAGGAGTCACCATAAATACCAGCTTCCTAGATTTTCCATCCAAGCGACTGAAAAATGATTGATATATGGGAAGTTTCCTCTGCAATCATGGTACGCTCAACAATCATGGTTTACTCTGCATTCCGGAGAAAATAGAGAAATTCAGGGTTTTCGCTTCTCCATCTTGCCCGATATCATGGAAATAACACTATTCACTATCATCCAAGGACAAATGGGATGGATGCACTACGTCATTGTCCTCCTTGTTGCACATAGATTCTTTCACTACCACGGGTATCAATATCTACAGTATAAATTCAGTAAAGGTTTGAATTTTTCAAGAAAGCCACGACAAAGACCTGTCGTAGTTGGTATTAAATCCCTAAGGAAATTTTACTTTTCCTATGAAACAATTGTCATGGAGAAATTTAGCAATTTAAGGGAAATATTTGCAAATACTAAAGATATTAGCAAGAAAATGACGTTCAACTTTCTCTGTGCTGATCACAATCTATGAATGACGTTCAGCATGATAAATTGTGGAGTAAAGAGAAATGCAGAGAGAAAAAGAATAGAACAGTATATTGAAATGTATGAAGAAGTACAGAAAATACAGAACGTAGAGAACACTATTACAATGCACGATGGTTGAGCTATATATGCTCAAGCAAGACAAAATTAGAAAGTACAACTGTCCAGTACAGCTGGCAGTGTATGGTCATGCTATTGAGGGTACAATATATTTAACACTCCCTATTAGACTCAACAGTTACAATCATCAGCACTGACTATGCCTAAGTGTTGTCTCTAAAAATCAAAAACTGACTTTCCTAGTGGCTTGGTGAAGATATCAGCAAGCTCATCTCTAGATCCACAAAATTGGAGTGCAATATCCCCATTATTGACTAGCTCGCGTATGAAATGAAACCGAGTGTCAATGTGTTTACTTTTCTTGTGAATCACATGGTTCTTGGATAATTCAATTGCTGATGTATTGTCACAGCAAATAGGAGTTGGATCATTTTCTGTTTGTGACATGTCTTTCAATAATCTTCTCAGCCACACAGCTTGACATGAAGCTGAGGTAGCAGCTACATACTCTGCCTCTGTAGAAGATATTGATACTATTGGCTGCTTCTTCGATGCCCATGAAATCATGTTCATGCCCAGTTGAAAAACATATCCTGATGTGCTTTTCCTGTCATCTAGGTTGCCTACAAAGTCACTATCTGTGTAACCAGAAAGTTTATTACAATCATATCTAGTGTACCATAAGCCAAAATGTAGTGTTCCTGCTACATATCTCAAAATCCGTTTTTCCATTTAACAGTGTGAATCCTTGGGTGATTCCATGAATCTGGAAACAAGGCTGGCTGCATGCATGATGTCAGGCCTAGTTGCTATAAGATACAACAAACTGCCTACTAAACTTTTGTATAAAGGTAGAGTCCACGGTAGGACCTTCATATTTCTTGCTCAACTTTGTGCCTAAAGGTATGGGGGTTTCTACTGGATTGCATCCTTCCATGCGAAACCGTTTGATGATGTCTGCTGCATACTTTTGCTGACACACAAAAATGCCTTTGGCTGATTGATGAACCTCAATGCCTAAAAAATATTTCATGATGCCAAGATCTGTCATCTCAAACTCAGATTGCATGGCATGTTTGAAATCTGTTAGCTCTAGATTTCCTGTGTAAATCATGTCATCAACATATAAACATACAATTAGTATTTTACTGTGCTGATCTGTTTTGGTATAAAGTGTTGGTTCATTTTGATTTCTGTTGAAGCCACTTTTGATCAGGTAGTTGTCACTTCTGTTGTACCAAGCTCTTGGAGCTTGCTTTAAGCCATACAAGGCTTTCTTCAACGGATACACTTTGGTTGGGTGCTCTTGGACTTCAAATCCAGGTGGTTGATCGACATAAACTTCTTCTTCTAAGAAGCCATTTAGGAATGCTGACTTGACATCCATTTGGTAAACTTGCCATTTGTGTTGTGCTGCTATGGCCAATAGAGTTTTGACAGTGTCTAACCTTGCTACTGGAGAAAAAGTTTCACCATAATCAGTACCTGGTTGTTGTGAGAATCCTTTGGCTACAAGTCTTGCCTTGTGCTTTTCAATCTATCCTTTTTCATTTAGTTTGGTTTTGTAAACCCACTTGACA
>ML779272.1:560145-596490 GCA_009831015.1 Picea engelmannii | reverse complement strand
ATGCTATGCATCCAAATGTCCTTAGATGAGCTACATTGAGCTTTGTCCCACTCCATGCTTCTTGGGGAACTTTCATCTGTAGACTGGTGGTTAGTGATCTGTTCAAAAGATAAACTGAGCATGCTACTGCTTCAGCCCAAAAAATATTTGACAAGTGTTTTTCTTTAATAAGTGTTCTTGCCATATTCATGATGGTCTGATTTTTTCTTTCAGCCACTCCATTCTGCTGTGGAGTATACCTTGTTGTTGCTTGCATGATGACGCCTCGAGATTTGCAGAAATTTGCAAATTCTCTGGAGTTGTATTCTCCTCCTCCATCTGACCTGAGTACTTTGAGAAATTTGCCACTCTATTTTTCAGATTCTGCTTTGAATTCTTTGAATTTTGTAAATGTTTCAGACTTGTGTCTGAGAAAATAGATCCATATTTTCCTGTTGAAATCATCAATAAACGTTAGAAAGTAAAAACTACCACCTATTGACTCTATTTGCATTGGTCCACATAGGTCAGTGTGAACAAGTTCAATATGTTGTTTGGCTTGATTGGAAGACCGTGGAAAACTAGTTCTCTTATGTTTTCCAAGTATGCAAGACTCACATGGGGGAATTTGCTCTTTAAAGATAGGTAGACCTTTGACCATGGAGTTTTTCTGAAGAAGACTTAGACTCTGAAATGGTAGATGTCCAAATATTGTATGCCAAACCATTGATTCATTCATGGTTGATGCACTCTGTGCATAAGGTTGATTCAGATTTGCAGTTCTGAGGGTAAGGGGAAACATCCTATTTGGAGTCATAAGGATTTCAGAAATCAATTTTCTGCTGGGTTTTCTATCATAGATTTTGCAAGATGCTTCCTCAAAAAGTACCTTATATTCTTTTTCAATGAGCTGTCCTACACTTAACAAATTATGTTTTAAGTCCGGAACATGATAGACATTGTTGATGTCTTTCTTTACATTCTGTTTAGTAAGTATAGGAATAGTTCCTTTTCCTTGAACTTTAACTAAATGATCATTTCCAAGAGGGATATCAGATGAGATTGAAGAGTCAAGGCATGAAAGTAATTCTTTGTTACCTATCATGTGATTGCTACATCCACTGTCTAGCAACCAGAGATCTTTAGGTTGTTGTTCAGTGTTGTGGCATGAGAGAAACATACCTCCTGAGTTTTCTCCCATGTGATTTGACACATGTGCTCTGCCTGCTTCTTCCTGCATTCAGATTCATAGTGCCCATACTTTTTGCAATAATAGCATTGTATGCTTGATTTTTCATTTGATCTTCTCCCTCTGCCTCTTTGAGGCTGGAAATTCTGATGTTGATATTGTTGTTGTTGTCTTTGACCTTGGAAATTCTGATTTGGATATTTTTGTCTATTCCCTCCACTGGTATGAGGGTTACCTTGATTGTTCCCTCTTCCTTGGTGACCTCTACTTCTTCCTCTGCCTCTCCCTCTGCTGAAGGAGAATTGAGTTTTGAATGCATTTGAGATTGACTCATCTGTGAGATGCAGTCTAGTCTCATGTGTCACCAGAGAACCAATTAGTTCATCTGTTGAGAATCTTGATAGATCCTTGGATTCAAGGATGGTTGTTACATCCATTTCAAATTTCTTGGGTAGAATTATGAGAATTTTCTCAACAATTCGTTGATCAATGATGGTTTCACCAATCAGTCTGATCTGATTCACGATTCCCATGACTCTGGTCATGAACTGATCCACTGTTTCGGACTCTGTCATCCTGAGAGTCTCAAATTGTGTCCACAAGGTCTGCAGTTTAACTGTTTTGACCCTGTCATTTCCTTGGTAGGAGGATTGAAGGATATCCCAAGCCTGTTTGGAAGTGCCAGCGCCTGTGATTTTCGAGAAAATCGAATCATCTACAGAATTTTGAATCCAAAATTTGGCTTTGTTTTCTTTGTTCCTCAGAGTTGCCTGAGCAATTCTCTGCGCATTTGTCATGGCAGTGAGGGCAGCTGGATCTGGTTCCACATATCCAAGATCCACTGGTTCCCAACACTCTTTTGCTTGCAAGAACGACCTCATTCAAAGAGACCAAAATTAGTAATTCTTACCCAGAAGAATTGGACCCTAAGTTGGGCCGAGATTGCTAGACGACGCCATGATTTGAATTTTAAAAAAAATTGCAGAAGTACAGAGGAAAATTTTGTATTTACCTCCGATCGGTGAAATGTTGATGTTCCGATGGCTGATGGGAGCTTATCGGGCTTGGATTGGACCTTTGGTCTCCTTGCAATGTGACCATGTGCCTTTCTTTTAAAGCGCTACGGGCTTTTCTCGTTTCTTTGGCTTTCAAATCGCCGAAATGTGAAAAATCGCCTTTGGACTTTTCAACGGTCCAGATCGTGCAGTGATCGGACGGTCCATATCTTATCGGGATATCGCGAATCAAGATTTCGCGATTCCTGATGACAAGTACTTCTCTGCCTTTGATTCCCTGATCTCCGATTTTTTGACGGTGAGCTTCCTTTCGGGACTTTCCCGATTCCTCTAATCTTTGTCACACGTCCCAGCAGATGGACGGTCCTGTGCTTTCCTCGTGATTTCGTGATTTAAACGTGCGACCTCTTGGTCTCTCGAATCCCGAAATGCCGATGACCTTTTCTTGTCAGGACTTTTCCTGAATCACTTTGATCGCCTCCACGCGTCCTAACAGATGGACGGCTAGATTTGCATCGGGGATTTCACTGGAAAGAAACCCGATCACTTGTTCTCAGGTTTCGCGATTTTGCGAATCCCGATATGCCAATGGCGCTTTCCTCTTCGGGACTTTTTTCGAGTCCCCAGATTTACGCCACGCATCCGAGAGAGATGAACGGTCTTGATTCAGCCTCGGGATATCGCGGTTAGCGATGCTCCAAATTTCTGTCAAATTGAAACTTCGAATGTCGATACGCTGACGGCACCCTTGATGTCCGCCACGTGTCCAGGAGATATGGACGACTGAGATCTGATCGAGATTTTGCGTATCGTGATTTCACGAGTTGCGATGTCAAATTTCTTTTACAACTTGAAACCCTGAATGTCGATATGCTGACGGCACCCTCGATGTCCGCCACGTGTCCAGGAGATATGGATGGCTGAGATCTGATCGGGATTTCGCGTATCGCGATTTCGCGAGTTGCGATGTCAAATTTCTTTGACAACTTGAAACCCCGAATGTCGATATGCCGACGGGCGCTATGATGTTCACCACGTGTCTGGACAGACGGACGGCTGAGATCGTATCGCTATATCGCGTATCTTGATTTCGCGAGTTGCGAGGCCCCGTTGCAATGGTCTCTGAAAACCCCGAACTTCAAAATGCTGATATGACGATGCGTTGATCTGCTGCCACCTGTCCTCTGATATGGATGGTTGTGATCGTTTCGGAATTTCGCGATTTCGCGTATCGGAGTTGTTAGAGAGCATATTCTTTCGCTCGTACAACTCCCGATTCCCAATTTTGCGATGGAATAGGATCTCGCCACGTGTCTCTTGATCGGACGATCAAGATGACGTCGGGATTTTGCGACTTCACAAGTCGAAATCAGTCCTATGCACTGCATAAGACTAAACCTCGTGCACCTTCTCGTTGATCCAACGACTGTCGGTCCTTTGCGCAAGATCAAACGGCTGAAATGCTTTCGCCTTTTCCACGCTCTCCTCGTCCCTTTTGGACTGGTTTCCCGCCTCAGATCTTTTCACATGATGACTCTTATGGCCGCAATGGCGGTTCCTTGCGTGTTTGACGCGATCTTTGCCGAATTTGACGGAATTTGTCCTGTGGAAGAAAAGATTTGTGAATCTTTCAAAGATTTGAAAGAATCTCACGACTTCTTCGTTATCTGCTACAGTCTTTGACAGATTTGAGCGAATTTCCAAGAATCTTTAAACCCTCTGCCTGAACTGCATGAATCTTCAACAAATTTAAGAGAAATCTTCAAGTTCTTTAAACTTTCTCGCCTCCTCCGGCTTTTCTTCGTCAATCTTTGACGATTCTTGAAAAGATTATAAGAATCTTTAGGGTTTCTTCTTCTGCGTTCTCTTTGTCCAGGATCTTTCGAGCGTTGTACGCTCTGCTTCCTCCACAATCTTCTTACGACGATCTTTAAAGAGTATTGTAGACAGCTTTCCAAACCTTGTGAAAAGTTTGTGTCTCGTTCTCTCAAGATGCGTGTAAGCTCTACGCTGTGAGGATCGTGTTGCTCTCCCAACTGTGTGAAGAGGCTTACTGTTGAAGCTCTGATACCATGATAAATTGTGGAGAAAAGATAAATGCAGAGAAAAAAAGAATAGAACAGTATATTGAAATGTATGAAGAAGTACAGAAAATACAGAACGTAGAGAACTCTATTACAATGCACGATGGTTGAGCTATATATGCTCAAGCAAGACAAAATTAGAAAGTACAACTGTCCAGTACAGCTGGCAGTGTATGGTCATATTGTTGAGGGTACAATATATTTAACACAACATTGTAAGAAAAAGTTTCTCAACTATATAATTCTACTTCATTATACGATGTCTTCTTGCTTTCCAGATGAATTTTAGCATTGTAATTTGCAAGGGCTTCGAAGCTCGTTTCATTAAAAAATGCTTTAAAATATAGGAGTGTGACAAGCATTGTAGGAACTTGTATTTTAACCTTTGTGAATTTTTTGCATTAGTTATTCAAAGAGAAGGTGTCTGATGCCAATAAAATGTAGAAAAATGCGATGAGAACAGTTAGTCCAACATATGTATTCTTCAAAGTGTTTGAAATATATGTTTATTATCGGGTTGGAATTGGTTTAGAATACCAAATAATTCGTCGCAAAAGTATGTAAATTATTTTTAATCTAGGACTTCACACATTTCTCTGCTAACTTAAAGCAGAGGGAATACATACAAAGAATTAGTTATAATTGTAGTAGGGAAAGTTGTGACAAGGTTCAAGTCTAAAATTTTGAGAATGAAATTTTATAATTTATTTAAATTTTTTGTATTTTGAAACCATTTCAAGACAATGAGAATAATAAGGCAAGAATAAACTATGAATCAGATAAGAGGAATAAAGGATTGAACAACTAAAAGGGGAGGAATAAAGGATTGAACAATTAATAGGGATGAAGGATGGGACAATTTAATATATTGACGTGAACCTTATTTGAATTATTCTTTTCAAAATAAGAATTGTTTGCACGGCTAAATAATAACTTGAATTTCAATATGAGTTATCATCCACAAATAGATGGATAGACTGAACGAACAAACCAAATCGTAGAAGATATACTCTTCATGTACGTAAGAACAAAACCAGGTAAGTGGGAAGACTACCTGCACTTGGTGGAATTTGCATACAACAATGGGTACCAAATTTCGGCTAAAATGAGCCCCTTCGAGGTACTGTACAACAGAAAGTGTACGACTCCAATTAGTTGGGATAACTCAGTTGATAGAATCATGGTTGGACTAG
Organism: Picea engelmannii; assembly: GCA_009831015.1. Classification (NCBI taxonomy): domain Eukaryota; kingdom Viridiplantae; phylum Streptophyta; class Pinopsida; order Pinales; family Pinaceae; genus Picea; species Picea engelmannii. Next base: position 591,029 of record ML779272.1, on the reverse strand, counting down.
AGATGCTCCATGAAATGGAGAACACGGTAAGAAAAGTTCAACATAACTTAAAAGAGGCACATGACAGACAGAAAATCTATGCGGACCAGAAAAGAAGACACTTGGAATTTCAAGTGGGAGACCATGTTTAATTAAATGTGAAAGCCTAGAAAATTTCACTCAAGTTAGGGAACTGTGCCAAGTTGGCACCCATGTTTTTTGGGCCTTTTGAGATATTAGCTCGAATTGGACCCGTAGCATACCAACTTGCACTTCTAGCAAATCTAAAAATTCATAATGTATTTCATGTTTCTTCGTTAAAGAATTATGTTCATGACCTTACTCATATGATCGATTGGAACTTGGTGCAGGTGGAGCCAGAAGGTGAGTTCCAAGCATAACCTCTACGCATTTTGGACTGGAGAGAAATAACACTTCGGAACAGAGTCATCGCTGAGGTAAATGTGCAATGGAAGCACTTTAGCCCCGAGGAGGCCACTTGGGAGTTGGAGGGAGATTTGCAGAAATCTCACCCAACCCTGTTCCAAGAAGGGGACAAACATTGAGGACAATGTTTAATTGAAGGGGGAAAGGATGTGACATCCCTAAAAATAATTTGTTTTTAAGTTTGATATTTATTAGGAAATTAATTTCCGTTTTTGGTAAATTCAAAATTGGTTTTTTTTTTGAATTTAGGGAAATTACAGATTTTGAATTTAGTTAATTGTAATTAAGGATTATGACTGTTGGGAAGAGATCTAATTTGACCCAACTAACTACTTGACTATGACACTTTTATGAAACATAATATTTTTATATATTTACAAATGGAGAAATGGAACAACCATGTTGAAATCAACTGAACATGACTCCATGAGTGGGGAACATGTTGGAACTACCTCAGGTATGATTATTACAAGTGGGAAATCAAGAATTTGGTCATTGGCAGCCCCTGAAAAATCAAGGATTTCTAAAGATACGAAAATTCCCAAGGGGAAAAAGACCTAGGCACCTTGGCTTTGGATATATAGCATATGTGAGGAGGTAGGAAGCTGCCAAGTAGGCTGGGAAAGGACGGTTCTCTTGTTGTTATGAACACTAAATTCTGAGTGTGAGGCAAGGAGAATTTGTTCAGACTAAAAGACTGTTGTTGATGTGGAGTTCGAAGTTTTCCCTCATGGATTCATGGTCAGGCTAGGGGGTGAGTGGAACAAGTGACTTTGGCTGTTCCATTCTCAGGTTGGGAGGAACGTGGATGTTCCGTTTGTTTTTCAGCGAACTAGTTCAGATATGATCCTCTACTCTTTTATGGTTATAGATATATCTCTTTTTTTAAATGGCGATTAGAATGCATATATAGGTTGTTGGATGAATTATTTTATGTTGAAGTCCTTTCTAATTCAAGAATCGTTTTTGATTTAAATTGATTGAGAGAGGATATCTATATATCTAGTATAATCGTTGTGTGAATTCTTGCTATGAGTTAAAATACAAATGGACGGAACATGCATAGGATAAACCCCTACCAGTCTTAAGTCTATGCTTGAATAAGACTACCTGTATGTATTTATATACATATATTAACAAGTTAAATTATGAATGGATGGAGACAAGTGTATGATAAACCTCTACGAATGTTAATATTATAGCTTGAATAAGATTGCATGTATATAGTTATATACATATACTAATTATGAGTGGAACTGAAAAGTTGTGAATACAGCAACATAATTCTAGTAGAAACCAGGTCAGACCATTTTCCCTTTTGGACCATAGAGATCCAGTAATTTCATAAGTGTAGAAACAATTTCGACATAATCCTTTATACTCGCTTATTATTGTACTCAGTTATAGAGATTAATAACACTACTATACTACCAATGCGTGGAAAATATAATGGAAAACGATGGTATAACTAGTAATAAGAATTCTAGAAAGGTAAACATAAATTCAAGGAAACAAATCGAACCCTTTAATACAAACAAGATTCTGAAGGGAAAAAGAAATATTATGAACTCAACAAATAGAAGTATGAAAACAATTTTGTTTCCATGAACATTCACAGTTGGATAAACTCAAAATACGATAACTGTATTAACAGGGAATAAATCATTCAAATAATATTGAATAAAGGAAGCGATAGTACAAGTGAAGTGTTCTGAGTATAACATTACATAAGTAAAAAAACAAAATCTTATTTTCTGGAAATTTATAGGATGGAATGCCTTCTTATAAACAGTCTAGGAGTTATAAAGAACCATAAATTTATGTAGACGAAATTTAAATTCGCTACCCTGGTATTTTAACTTCACATAAAAACAAGAGAAGGAATTACGGGGATTAATCCCCTTTAAAGTTTACAATACAAATCCAATCAGATCCAAAAATCCAAGTGTGTCCAACCTTGCACAAGTATTGCGTTCTATTTCCAACACTGAAGTATAAACATAAAATAGGGTTTACCCTTAACCAATCAATACAGGAAATCGGGATGAGATTTCATTATAAATGATCAAATTGGACATAGCCTTGGTCCTCATTTCTATAAACTGGAAAAGCTAAGTTTGAGAGATACTATGAATGGAACCTGAACACCTTTCATGTGATTGATAGGGACCAACCTCCGAAACATTGTGGGGTCGATACCTCTGGAAGAATTAGTCATTATAACCATTAGTAAAACATATGAAAATAAATATATAGAAAACTTTCAACAGAATGATGAATGAAGGAAAATGTAATTCTGAAATAATACTTAATTCGTGACTGGAGTCTGGCATCCTTCCCTTGTCGCGTTTTGGTTGAGTAAGTGTCCCAGGACAAGGGGAGGATGGTCCAAGTATTCCTGATGGGTACCCTCGCATCAACAGGGTCCCATCATTAGTGTTGGTACCAACCATAAATCCATTACTTATGAAATGAAATAATCAACAGTGCTAAAATTTCAACATATAAAACTGTATAAGACATGTTGTGTGTATAAGCCGAAGACACTGTATAAATGTTACACACAGTACAAAGACACTATATATACGTGTTGGGTTTTAACCCTTCCTGAACCAAATAGTATATGATACTTATAAATCAACAGTAACTACAGAGATAACCTACTACTGAATCCAAATGGTGTATACTAATCACAGATCCACGACAATGACAAGAATTTCTACAAGCTCAAACATTATGTCGTAGGTTATTTTGTTAAAGGACTACTCGAAAACCATAGAAATCACATCTTAAATGGCATCGCACGGGAATGTTATAGCCATGAATAAAGCAATATATGCGTAGGAACCAGATAAGGTTTAATGAACCTCACAGTAAGGTGGACTCATCTTTTGAAACTGAGAAAGACAAAACTTGCAGTGTATTATACTATACATAGTAAGAGTTTTCTTTTCCAAATAAAATCTCGCTTAGCCTCACGAAGATTCAATATCAGGCCTCGAATTTCTCCAACAGAGGTACTGTAAGGAATAACGGTAAAAATAAGTTAAAAAATGTAACGTCCTCCTCGTTACGACAACAACTCTTTAACAGGTGCAAATTTTATTTATTTATTTATTTATTTTATTTAGTTTAAGGTGTGTGTGCATGTGTAAAAAGGAACATACACACTTGACTCTCGTCGCCACCCGACGACTACAAGACGCAACCATGATGATCACCACAAGAAGACAAAGGCTCACAGCATGTAGCTGCAAGCAATGAATGACCAAAGAATCAAGGCGCGCAACAAGTAACTGCAAACAATAAACGACCCAAGACATAAGGCATACAACAAGTATCTGCAAACAATAAATGACCAAACTGGGCCATGCACAGTACGAACGCAGAAGGAAGACTCCATGGTAGTATATTTTACTATTTCTGCACAGGAAAGCAGGACATTTAATCTTAGTTCTCTGATCCAGAGAGAGAGAAGGTCAGATAGGCTCTTGGCCGACTGCTCAGGAAGAAACCAGTAATCTCCATCAGGTGTGTCGCAAGAGTGGAAACCCTGCCTTTAAAGGGCCCGAGACTCTTGATACGGCACAAGATTATTTACACAAAAGTAATCCCACACAGACCTATATACTAGGCTACAATGAGGTGTCCACATCCTGCCCGACACGACTGACCCCATACTCAAATGACTCAACCAAGTACAACAATAAATAAATGCAAGACCGCAACCTCTATGAAAGGTGCATGGGAGAAGGATTCAAACAACGAACCACCAAGTTCAGCATGATAAAAATGAACACGAAACCTCATTTACTAAATCATAGTAACTCCTTGTACTTAATTTCAAGGACATTTCATGATACGTGTTTATGAATAACCATAATTATTACCATAACATACCATGAATGAATAACTTCATTACATTTACCTCACATACCTTGCAATAAGATAACCTCAACGTTACATCTTATACATTAGAATTAATAATAAAACTACAAATGACCTCACCACCAAAGCTAGCATCATTACATTTGTAATATAAGGACTTTGCAATTAACTAACTATTTTCAAAATAAATCTACAATGAATTCACCATAAAAGCTAGCCTCATTATATTTATAATATAAGGACTTGCAATTAACTAACTACTTTCATAATAAATCTACAATGAATTCAACATAAAAGCTAGCCTCATTACCATTATAATATGAGGACTTGCAATTAACTAACTATTTCATAATGAAACTACAATGACACTTACACTCGTTCTAAGGTTTCCACCACGCTACAATTATAATTTACTACATGATACATCACAGTAGCATTGCATTCTCCTAAAATATCTACCATACAGGTTGACGATAATCATTGCGCTCTCATTTCTAGTTTAATTACCATAACCCTGACATGGCTTTAAAGGACAGGTTAGCAATTATTGTTGTCCATCTTTACCATTCGATTTGACTGTTCAAATTACTTAATAAAGGAAACGTAAATTTCAAACACGATATAATTTACCAAAAATGTCAAATTAAAGGGGCAAGTCTAATACTTAGTAAGGAAGGTGTTTCGAAAAGCACAAAAGAAGGGTGTGGTCAGACATTGCTACCCAGAAAATGCAGGTACATTTCCCTAGCCTGCCCAACCTAAAATTTATCGATTACTGTCATCCCCTCTGCCCCTTATTCTAGGCTATCAGATTTTAAAAAGGGGGGGTCGCTCCCAGTTTACTGTAAAAGAATCGCAGACACCCTAAAAATATCCACGAGGTCCGAAAGGTGCCCGGGGTGGTCAGTGGAGGCGGAAGTAACATCGCTCGACCCTGCCCTACAGTTGACAAGATCGTGGCCAAGGTTTTGGCATGTTAAAATTTCAGTCAGTAAAAGGAAAGTGGATGCTGAGCTATCCTAGGAGCTCAGACCGATTTTTAAATAGTAGACACAGGTGTAAAGGGTGGTAAAACACTACACACTGCAACAATTCGGGGCATTCACACTACAGCGGAAATAAGAATAAAATAACCCTACGCCGTCCACTAAACCACCTTTTATGCAGAGCACATACCCGCGCTGAGTCAGGATCTTACAGGGTGAAATTCGTAGACCAAGTGATTGAAATTGAATAGCTAGGAACTGACAGCGTAAATAGCCACGCCCAGAAACTTAGGAAATATAGAAAGAAAACAAAACAACATCACGGTCCGACACTCAGTAGTTGCACCCAACTACACCCCACCATGATTTGGTCAACCACAACGGCTATATCAACAGTTGATGCCTGTCCAGAATGGTCATTTATCAGGGCAGTGCATTCAGCTGGTGACGCGGCTTAAGGACAAATTCGTGAGGGTTCATTCAGTAACATGTCCTCACCACAAGTGATAATCAACCGCAAGGAGCTAACCCACGCCTCTACCAAAATTATACGTAGATGGTAATCGAGCGGATGATGTGTAGTTGCAGAGATTCGAGTGAAGGAAGCAAAGGTTTAACGCTTGTGAAGCGAACGCACAAGAACAAGGGCATTCGCTCAAAACGCTCAGAAAAATAAAACCCAACCTTACCCAAGGAAACATGGTAAAGAAACACCCTAGTACTAACCGCTTCCTTAGAAACATTACAAAGGAGCTAAAGAGGTAGTAGTGCAGATGAGAAAAAGGGGGTTTAATAGCAGAAAAAGTAGAATCGCCCTGGAACAAAAGGTGAATGGTGCGGGGTAAGTGCCATAAATTTTTTTTTTGCAGAGGACAAGCAATCGCGGGTCAACGAGAATGTGAGCGCCCAACTAACATTCTCTACTACAAGGGCAGAGTTTAGTTGATATCAATACATAATACACCTGGTAGAATTAACCAACAAGCTTAAACGCAGTAGAGAGTAGATTCGCCCTGACAGTAAGGGAATCGCAAGAATGGATTCTCCATCAACAAACTTAGGGACAACATGGCACCGTGATCGTATTTAATAGTCGTCGAAGTCATACACACTTTTCTTTCATCCACTACTGGATTACATTAGCCGAGTTAAAATTTTACAGGCATTACAAATCTTTAATCGTCGAAGATTTAAAAATAGTCAACCAACAGGAACTACACACAGATTAAGCTAAATATTTTTCTACCCAAACATATGCAGATTTAAATTGTAAATCCTACATCATTCTATGAATCAAGCAATAAGCGTACCTTGGCCTGTTCGCCTGTTTCGATTGACGTCCCATGCTTCGTGAAACTCCCTCTCTCGGTGCCGCTCCCGCTCACCGACCGTAGAGACCTCACCGGTACCTCCCAGCCAATCGCTAGGGGTACTCTGCTTCCCCCTTTGCCCCCCGAGCCGCAAAGGAGCCACACAAGATCCAGAAGATAAGTCTAGCTTCTCAGCTCGCCTTGCAAGGTTGAGCTACCACTCCAATCCGAGCTGAGAAAATCCCAACTCCTCATAAGCAAACAGTCAAGTCCAAATCCAGCAGCGTAACATTACGCTCATCACCGATCCCCCATCTTCCTCATATACCTTTCTTTTATAGAGTTTTCAGACCCACCCTTGCCCTAAATCATATTTAACTTAAGTTTTCAATGAAAACCCCTAAAAATTCTCAGTCTTACAAGTGTCACTCATCCCCCACCTTTCTCCAAAATTACTTTCTTTAAATTTATTAAAGGCTCATTTCCCTATTTTTATTATTCCCTCTCTCTCTTTTTTTAAAACCAAAAAGTAAATGTGCTAGTTAATCTTTTCATTTTATTTTTAAATTCATAAGTTTTATACTCCCGCCCGTTAAATAATTTTATTACTTACTACTTGTCTATGTTTCATTTATTACTTAGTTCCCTATTTTTATTTAAATCCTTACTCTCTTCATTTACCCCAAGAATTTTTATGAAGACCCAACTATTACTTAAGTGGGTTTTTGTGTGAATTTTTTATTTTTATGCTAGGGCCTTTTCTTTAAGGTTGCACTAAATTTTTTTTCCCTAGAAAAGTCTTAGGCTTAGGACTTATATTCTGAGCTAGGCGACAATTGGTTAGGGGAGTTGTTTAAGGATTTCTTAAGGTGTTAATTTATTAGGGTCGTCTAGGTTTATTTCTTCCTCATCATCAGTGCGATGTGCCCTTCAGGATGCACTATGTGCTGTAAGGGTGCCACTCGCCTCTTGTGTTTCTTTTGCGCAACGTGCCCTTCAGGATGCACCACGTGCTCCAAGGGTGCCACTCGCTTCTTGTGTTTCTTTTGTGCGACGTGCCCTTTAGGATGCACCACATGCTCCAAGGGTGCCACTCGCCGACTTGACTGATTGGTAGACATCTATAACCTTTGGAGTCAACACTCCGCCAGGTGAACTTGTGGGAGACTAAGGGCTCTAAGAAATAAGTCCCCCGCCTTATTGCGCGCCCCTTAGAATCATCTTGAGCGACTATCGCAGTCTGCCCTCATGGCATCGTGGATCCCCTCAAACTAGGTAATCGTTAACCTACAGTTCGAGCCACAGAGGGAGTGCTAGTAGGCTATGGCAGGGCTGATGTCCACGCCTCTCCCTCAACCTCTCTGGAAATCATGTGTGGCCCCTTTACTCCATATGTGAGTCTGGTCGGCAAGCTATTGTCATCCTGCATCATCAACAATCATGTCAGAACATGTCAATCATCAAATCATCAAATCAATGAAACATCACAGTAAATAAATCAACCCAATTAGCACACTCCCTGACTCAATCCAGAGTCCAAGGGGTTCCACCGATGCCTCTGCATCATCAAGGTTCAAAACCCTGCACACTCAATAAAACTGAGTCAATAGCACATGTCCACATCAAATAGCAAAACATCATGTCGTCTATCATAATGCATAATAATCAAGTATAAATGTTTTAACATCAGAAAAGTCCAGATCACTTGCGAGCAAGTGTCCTCAAATAATAAGTTTTCTCAGTGCGCCAGAACGGGATGTTACATACACCCCCTCTTGGTCTAAACTTCGTCCCGAAGTTTCTCAGTATAAATGCCGAAATAAAGGTATCACAGTGTCATAAGTCTATCTATAAAACAAAAATGGAAACTGTTGGTGCATATCATATGCGTCCTCCCAGGTCGCCGAGTGAGGACTATAACTGTCCCACTGGACCTTGACCTGATCTACCATTCGACGTCGTAACTGTCGAACGTGATGATCTAAGATGCGGACCGTCTCAGCCGTGAGAGCTCCCTCGTCTGATACCTGCAAGGAACTCATGTCAATCACGTGTGTAGGATCACTAATATAATGTCTTAGAACAGATACATGAAAAACATCATGCATACGCCTCAAAGAATCAGGCAAGGCTAGTTGATAGGCCACGGGCCCCTTTCTCTCCACAATCTCGAAAGGTCCCACGAACCTAGGAGAGAGTTTATCTCCCTTTCTGAACTTGATCGAACTCTTATGTGGTTTAACTCGCAAGAAGACTCGATCGCCGACCTCGTAACTACAGTCGACTCGGTGCGCATCGACATAACTCTTATGTCGATCCTGCGCTTCCTTAATCCTTTGTCTTATGGTTTTCATTTGCTCTTCCATTTCTTGGATTGCTTCTGGTCCCACCAGGACCCTATCCTCAAGTCGATCCCAACTCAAGGGTGTCTGAAACGGTCGCCCATAAAGGAACTCAAAAGGCGCCATCTTAATGGTGCTCTGGTAACTGTTGTTATAAGCGAACTCTATTAGAGGCAAGAATTCATCCCAATGCTTTTGTTGGTCGATCACGTACATTCGCAAGGTCTTCCAAGGTTTGGTTCATTCGTTCGGTCTGTCCGTCAGTCTCCGGGTGATACGCAGTACTAAAATTAAGTTGGGTTCCCAAGGCCTCTTGGAAACTCATCCAAAATCGTCCAGTAAACACCGATCCTCGGTCGGATATAATCTTCTTAGGCACGCCATGCAGCCTCACAATCTCACTGATGAAAACTCTCGCTATGTCAGGTGCCTGATATGTTGTATGCACAGGAATAAAGTGAGCACTATTCGTCAAAGTGTCTACTACTGCAAAAATTGAGTCATGTCTCCTTGCCGTCAGTGACAATCCAACAATAAAATCCATCGAAATGACTTCCCATTTCGATTCCGGAATGGCATGGGGTTGAAGTAATCCTGCGGGGTGTCTATGTTCAGCCTTTACCTGCTGACACTCTAGACATCTGGCCACATAGTTGACTATGTTGGCCTTCATTCCTTGCCATAAGAATAATGGTTTAAGGTTTTCCCTCATCTTCGTGACTCCAGGGTGAACCATGTAAACTGCTCTATGAGCCTCGCTCAGGATCAACATCCTCAACTCGTCGTTTGGCGGTACGTAAATCCGACTTATAAACCTCAATAACCCATCTCTATCAAATGAAAATACCTCATATCGTGGTACCATCATGGTGTTTTGTCCGATAAACCCCTCGACCTCTTTGTACCAATCATCATCACGCTGTAAAGTGAGAATCTTCTCACGTAGATTCGTCTGAAGAGGCAACACTAAAAATATTTGTGGCCTCCGACTCAAAGCATCCGCCACTCAGTTCACCGTTCTCTTTATGTAAGTAATCTCAAAGTCGTACTTACTAAGCAATTCCGACCAACGTCGTTGTCGTGTGTTCAGGTCGCTTTGCGTAAAAATGTGTTGTAGTCCACAATGATCGGTCCTTAATTCAAATTTTTGTCCAACAAGGTAGTGCCTCCAAACCTTCAAGGCATATACGATGGCTAATAACTCCAAATCATGCGTCGCGTAGTTTTCCTCATGCCTTCTTAGTTTCCTTGAAATGTAAGAAATCACTCATCCGTCTTGCATCAAGACTCCACCTAAACCTTCCTTGGATGCGTCAGTGCATACCAATAATTTTGCGTCCATGTCAGGGACCTTTAGTATCGGTGCTATGGTCAACAACTCTTTAAGCCTCCGAAATGCTCCCATGCATTTCTCGGTCCAAACAAACTTCTTTTTTTTCTTTTTCAATTCCGTGATCGGATTTGCTATCTTCGAAAATCCCTCGACAAACCGTCGACAGTATCCTGCTAAACCCATAAAACTACGCACTTCTGTGACATTCGTCGGCGCAGGCCATTCCATAATAGCCTCAACCTTTGTTGGATCCACGACGATGCCTTCGCCGGAGATGACATTCCCTAAGTAGTGAATCCTCGATTGATAAAAAGAGCATTTGGACAACTTCCCATACAGTTTTTTCTCTCGCAAACACTGTAGTACCAAGCGGAAATGCTCGTCATGCTCCTCCATTGTCTGAGAGTAGATCAAAATATTATCAATGAATACTTGGATGAACTTGTACAAGTACTTGTGGAACACCTCGTTCATCAAGTCATGAATACCCCTGGGGCGTTTGTCAGTCCAAACGGTAAAACAGTAAACTCGTAATGTCCAAATCTCATCTTAAAGGCGGTCTTAGGGATGTCATCCTCCTTGATCCGTAATTGGTGATACCCATATCGCAAATCAATCATGGAGAACACAATCGCACCCTTCATTTGATCGAACAGATCATCAATTATTGGTAAGGGATACTGATTCTTGATCGTAGCCTTGTTCAGTTGACGGTAGTCAATGCAAAGCCTCCACAATCCTTCCTCCTTTCATATGAAAATAACTGGTGCACCCCATGGTGACACACTAGGGCGTATCAGCCCCAGGTCCAACAACTCCTTCAGTTGCATTTTCAACTCTTGCAACTACGGGGTCGACATCCGATAAGGCGTTCTTGCTATTGGTTCGGTCCCTAGCTTCAGGTGTATGGTAAACTCCAGTTCCCTTTCCGGCGGCATCCGAGGCAACTCCTCTGGAAATACGTCCGCAAACTCCTTCACCACTGGAAGGTGTTCTAGACCTTCCTCTACCCCCTTTTCATTTAGCGTGAGGATCGCATAAATCTTGCACCCCTTGCACATACTCTTCCGTAACTGTAAGGAAGAGACAAACCTCGGGGACACTCCCTGGTTCCGTCCTACTATCACACATCTCTTTCCTTCATCATCGACCAAGTTCAATCGTTTTGTCTTACATTTGAGTATCGCCTCATGCGATTCCAACCAATCCATACCAATCACAACATCATAAGATCCTAAGATCATGACGTACAAGTTGACCCTCATGACAAACTCTCCCAGGTTAAGGGAATAGCCCGTAACCTTTCCTCCAACCTTATGTTTGGCTCCTGAAGCCATCTCTATGAAGCTAAACTCGTCCTGTTTGACTGCCTTTACCTTAATCCTTTTTAGCACTACACCAGAAATGAAACTCTCAGTAGCACCTGGGTCTATCAGAATATTAAGGATCTGGTCAGCGATAGTACATTTCATCTCGAGCACAGTCGACTGGTGCTCTGCCTGGCGGTTATTCATCGTTGCATGAATTCGATGGGCCTTGCCCATATCTCCCACTGTGGTGGGTCCGACTGATCCGAACACTCTGGTCCTCTCCATAGGACAGTCACACTGGTAGTGTGGCTCCCCACACGTCCAACACCCCTTCTTCGGCCCCGTAGTCCTGGTACCTAAAGTAGAAGATGACGGCCCACCGGCCTGGAACCCAGGTCTATTTTGATGAATCGGCCTAAACTGCTACTGTTGCGGGTGACGCTGTTGTTGATGCTGAGGTCCCCGATAAAGTGCCCGCTGCTGAGGAAGCGGTCGTTGGGGTGTGGTGAAAGTGGATCCTCTCTGGAAGCCACGATATCCCGATGTATGTCTCGCTGGTGTCTGATGCTGCGGTGCACCAGAGGAACCTTGCCTTGATGGTCTCACTGGAGTCTTGGTCTGACCCCCACTAATAAGCTCCTCCTCTGCTATGAGGGCCCTTTGGACAACGTCATGCAAGGTTTGAGGCATCAAGATCCTAACCTTTATACGTAGGCTTCCATTAAGTCCGAACACGAACCAGTTCATCTTGATCTTTTCAATGTTAAGGTGCGGAGCATACCGGAGCAGCTCCATAAAATGTGCCTCGTACTCAGGCACCGTACGACCTCCCTGTCGTAATGCGTTGAACTCATTGAGCTGATGCTCAATGAATTCCTCTGAAATATACCTCTCTCGGAACCGTTCCTCGAACAGTTCCCATGACACGTATTCAACGACCATGTTCAGTTGCGGCAGGAGCATCTTCCACCATAGAAGAGCGCTCCCCTTCAGTTGAAATATCGCCATGCGGACCTTCATGTTGGAGGTATAATCACGAAGTAGCGAAGCACATCGCCATATTCTCCAACCATGCCTCAACAACGGCGCCATCCGGAGCACCAAAGCACTTAGGAAATTTAACCTTCTCGAGTTCACGGTGAAAGCTACCTGTAACGGCCGATGCGCGCGGTGGAACCTCAGCGGGTGTCGGTGCCCTGGACTCGTCTCTGTCCAAACGACTAATCAATGCCTCGGACATGAGCTGAAATGATCTCATCATCCCAACAAGGTCTCCTACTGCGTTCTTCTCCTGTCCAAGAACCTGCTCGCCTCCCTGGGTGTTAGACCCCTCAGGCGTGGATGCTACTAGAGGCGTCATGCCTCCTCCCCTAGAACCCTGTCGTCTGCCTCTGCGGCGTCCTCTAACCATGATTTCCTTCACGCACACAATCAACTTGATCAACAACAATATAATAAAATCAAGCATGACAACGAAATCTGTAGTGTATCCAAGTCGCGGGTTGAACCGACTCTGATACCATATGTAACGTCCTCCTCGTTACGACAACAACTCTTTAACAGGTGAAATTTTTTTATTTTTTTTTTGTTTAAGGTGTGTGTGCATGTGTAAAAAGGAATAGACACACTTGACTCTCGTCGCCACCCGACGACTACAAGACGCAACCACGATGATCACCACAAGAAGACAAAGGCTCACAACAAGTAGCTGCAAGCAATGAATGACAAAAGACACAAGGCGCGCAACAAGTAACTGCAAACAATAAACGACCAAAGACATAAGGCGTACAACAAGTATCTGCAAACAATAAACGACCAAACTGGGTCATGCACAGTACGAACGCAGAAGGAAGAATCCATGGTAGTATATTTTACTATTTCTGCACAGTAAAGTAGGGCGTTTAATCTTAGTTCTCTGCTCCGGAGAGAGAGAAGGTCAGATAGGCTCCTGCCGACTGCTCAGGCAGAAACGAGTAATCTCCATCAGGTGTGTCGCAAGAGTGGAAACCCTGCCTTTAAAGGGCCCAAGACTCTTGATACGGCACAGGATTATTTACACAAAATTAATCCCACACAGACCTATATACTAGGCTACAATGAGGTGTCCACATCATGCCCGACACGACTGACCCCATACTCAAATGACTCAACCAAGTACAAAAATAAATAAACGCAAGACCGCAACCTCTATGGAAGGTGCAAGGCAGAAGGATTCAGACAACGACCCACCAAGTTCATCATGATAAAAATGAACATGAAACCTCATTTACTAAATCATAGTAACTCCTTGTACTTAATTTCAAGGACATTTCATGATACGTGTTTATCAATAACCATAATTATTACCATAACATACCATGAATGAATAACTTCATTACATTTACCTCACATACCTTCCAATAAGATAACCTCCACGTTACATCTTATACGTTAGAATTAATAATAAAACTACAAATGACCTCACCACCAAAGCTAGCATCATTACATTTGTAATATAAGGACTTTGCAATTAACTAACTATTTTCAAAATAAATCTACAATGAATTCACCAAAAAAGCTAGCCTCATTATATTTATAATATAAGGACTTGCAATTAACTAACTACTTTCATAATAAATCTACAATGAATTCACCATAAAAGCTAGACTCATTACCATTATAATATGAGGACTTGCAATTAACTAACTATTTCATAATGAAACTACAATGACACTTACACTCATTCTAAGGTTTCCACCACGCTACAATTATAATTTACTACATGATACATCACAATAGCATTGCATTCTCCTAAAATATCTACCATACAGGTTGACGTTAATCATTGCGTTCTCATTTCTAGTTTAATTACCATAACCCTGACACGGCTTTAAAGGAAAACAGGTTAGCAATTACTATTGTCCATCTTTACCATTCGATTTGACTGTTCGAATTAATTAATAAAGGAAACGTAAATTTCAAACACCATATAATTTACCAAAAATGTCAAATTAAAGGGGCAAGTCTAATACTTAGTAAGGAAGGTGTTTCGAAAAGCACAAAAGAAGGGCGTGGTCAGACATTGCTGCCCAGAAAATGCAGGTACGTTTTCCTAGCCTGCCCAAGCTAAAATTTATTGATTACTGTCATCCCCTCTGCCCCTTATTCTAGGCTGTCAGATTTTAAAAAGGGGGGGCTCACTGCCAGTTTAATGTAAAAGAATAGTAGAAACCCTAAAAATATCCACGAGGTTCAAAAGGTGCCCGGGGTGGTCAGTGGAAGCGGCAGTAACATCGCTCGACCCTGCCTTGCATTTGACAAGATCATGGCCAAGGTTTCGACATGTTAAAATTCCAGTCAGTAAAAGGAAAATGGATGTTGAGCTATCCTGGGAGCTCAGACCGATTTTTAAATAGCAGACACAGGTGTAAAGGGTGGTAAAACACTACACGCTGCAACAATTCGGGGCATTCACACTCCAGCAGCAATAAGAATAAAATAACCCTACGCCATCCACTAAACCACGTGTTATGCAGAGCACATACCCGCGCAGAGTCAGGATCTTACAGGGTGAAATTCACAGACCAAGTGATTGAAATTGAATAGCTAGGAACTGACAGCGTAAATATCCATGAGCAGAAACTCAAGAAATATAAAAAGAAAACAAAAGAACATCACGATCCAACACTCAGCAGTTGCGCCCAACTACACCCCGCCATGATTTGGTCAACCACAACGGCTGTATCAACAGTCGATGCCTTTCCAGAATGGTCATTTATCAGGGCAGTGCATTCAGTTGGTGACGCGGCTTAAGGACAAATTGTGAGGGTTCATTAAGTAACACGTCCTCACCACAAGTGATAATCAACCGCAAGGAGCTAACCCATGCCTCTACCAAACTTATACACAGATGGTAATCGAGCGGATGATGTGTAGTTGCAGATATTCGAGTGAAGGAAGCAAACGTTTAACGCTTGTGAAGCGGATGCGCAAGAACAAGGGCATTCGCTCAAAACGATCAGAAAAATAAAACCCAACCTTACCCAAGGAAACATGGTAAAGAAACTCCCTGGTACTAACCGCTTCCTTAGAAACATTATAAAGAAACTAAAGAGGTAGTGTAGATGAGAAAAAGGGGGTTTAATAGCAGAAAAAGTAGATTCGCCCTAGAGCAAAAGGTGAATGGTGCGGGGTAAGTGCCATAAATATTTTTTTTGCAGAGGACAAGCAATCGTGGGTCAATGAGAATGCGAGTGCCCAACTAACATTCTCTACTACAAGGGCAGAGTTTAATTGATATCAATACATAAGACGCCTGGTAGAATTACCCAACAAGCTTAAACGTAGCCGACAGTAGATTCACCGTGACAGTAAGGGAATCGCAAGGATGGATTCTCCATCAACAAACTTAGGGACAACATGGCACCATGATCTTATTTAATAGTTGTCGAAGTCATACACACTTTTCTTTCATCCACTACCGGATTACATTAGCCGAGTTAAAATTTTACAGGCGTTACAAATCTTTAATCGTTGAATATTTAAAAACAGTCAACCAACAGGAACTACACACAGATTAAGCTAAATATTTTTCTACCCAAACATATGCATATTTAAATCGTAAATCCTACATCATTCTATTAATCAAGCAAGAAGCGTACCTTGGCATGTTCGCCCGCTTCGATTGACGTCCTGCGCTCCATGCAACTCCCGCTCTCCATGCCGCTCCTGCTCGCCGACCGTAGAGACTTCACTGGTACCTCCCAGCCAATTGCTAGGGGTACTCTGCTTCCCCCTTAGCCCCCCGAGCCACAAAGGGGCCACACAAGATCCATAATATAAGTCTAGCTTCTCAGCTCGCTTCGCAAGGCTGAGCTACCACTCCAATCCGAGCTGAGAAAATCCCAACTGCTCACAAGCAAACAGTCAAGTCCAAATCCGGCAGTGTAACGTTACGCTCATCACCGATCCCCCATCTTCCTCATCTACCTTTCTTTTATAGAGTTTTCAGACCCACCCTTGCCCTAAATCATATTTAACTTAAGTTTTCAATGAAAACCCCTAAAAATTCTTTGTCTTACAAGTGTCACTCATCCCCCACCTTTCTCCAAAATTACTTTCTTTAAATTTATTAAAGGCTCATTACCCTATTTTTATTATTCCCTCTTCTTCTTTTTTTTAAACCAAAAAGTAAATGCGCTAGTTAATCTTTTCATTTTATTTTTAAATTCATAACTTTTATACTCTCACCCGTTAAATAATTTTATTACTTATTACTTGTCTATGTTTCCTTTATTACTTAGTTCCCTATTTTTATTAATCCCTTTTTTTATTTAAATCCTTACTCTCTTCATTTACCCCAAGAATTTTTATGAAGACCCAACTATTACTTAAGTGGGTTTTTGTGTGAATTTTTTATTTTTATGCTAGGGCCTTTTCTTTAAGGTTACACTAAAAATTTTTATCCTAGAAAAGTCTTAGGCTTAGGACTTAGATTCTGAGCTAGGCGACAATTGGTTAGGGGAGTTGTTTAAGGATTTCTTAAGGTGTTAATGTCTTAGGGCCGTCTAGGTTTATTTCTTCCTCATCATCAGTGCGACGTGCCCTTCAGGACGCACTACGTGCTCCAAGGGTGCCACTCGCCTCTTGTGTTTCTTTTGTGCGATGTGCCCTTCAGGATGCACCACGTGCTCCAAAAGTTCCACTTGCTTCTTGTGTTTCTTTTGCACGACGTGCCCTTCAGGATGCACCACATGCTCCAAGGGTGCCACTTGCTGACTTGACTGATTGGTAGACATCTATAATCCCTGGAGTCAACACTCCGCCAGGTGAACTTGTGGGAGACTAAGGGCTCTAAGGAATAAGGCCTTTGCCTTATTGTGTGCCCCTTAGAATCATCGTGAGCTACTGTCGCAGTCTGCCCTCAGGACATTGTGGATCCTCTCGAACTAGGTAATCGTTAACCTACAGTTCGAGCCACGGTGGGAGTGCTAGTAGGCTATGGCAGGGCTGTTGTCCACGCCTCTCCCTCAACCTCTCTGGAAATCATGTGTGGCCCGTTTACTCCATATGTGTGTCTAGTCGACAAGCTATCATCAGCCTGCATCATCAACAATCGTGTCAGAACATGTCAATCATCAAATCATCAAATCAATGAAACATCACAGTAAATAAATCAACCCAATTAACACACTCCCTGACTCAATCCAGAGTCCAAGGGCTTCCACCGATGCCTCTTCATCATCAAGGTTCAAAACCCTGCACACTCAATAAAACTGAGTCAATAGAACCTGTCCACATCAAATAGTAAAACATCATGTCGTCTATCATAACGCATCATAATCAAGTATAAATGTTTTAACATCAGAAAAGTCCAGATCACTTGCGAGCAAGTGTCCTCAAATAATAAGTTTTCTCAGTGCGCCAAAGCGGGATGCTACAAAAAAACCCTGATGCATTCTCAAATAAAACAAGAGGGGGGATATTAAGACCTTCAGAGAGACTGAGAAAGAAATGATCGAATAATACAACTTCTACAAGCTCAAACATTATGTCGTAGGTTATTTTGTTAAGGGACTACCCAAAAACCATAGAATTCACATTTTAAATGGAACCGGATGAGAATGTAATAGCCATGAAGAAAGCAGTATATGTGTAGGAAACATATAAGGTTTAATGTACCTCACAGTAAGGTGGACTCATCTTTTCAAACTGAGAAATACAAAACTTGCAGTGTATTATACTATATACAGTAAGAGTTTTCATTTCCAAATAAAATATTGCTTAGCCTCACGAAGATTTAATATCAGGCCTCGACTTTCGGCAACAAAGGTACTGCAAGGAATAACGATAACAAGAAGTTACAAAAACCCTAGGTATTGAAAACATACACGAAACACTATGCTGATGCATTCTCAAATAAAACAAGAGGGGGAATGTCAAGACCTTTAGAGAGACTAAGAAATAAATGACCGAATAATATAAATTCTCCAAGAATGGGGACAATCCAGAAAGAAAAGACAAGAGATAATGATAAAGGGAATTTTAGCTTAAAATGTATAACAGGTGTTACAAAACGAGTTATCGCTTTCACTCTAACGATTTTTCTGAAGAACCACTCTTTTATGAAACCACAGTATTATGTTAAAATAATTACCACAAAATACAGAATATGCTTCCTCTCCCACTGGGTCACCGGGTAGCAACCTCCAAATCGACAGTCTCCCATGCTGAGAAAACAATACGCAAAGCCATTCAGAGGCTCTCACAATGACAAAAGGAAACATCGTTTAAGCTTAAGAGAAGCCCTTACGATGTTGAGTTAATACTGAAGGTACAAGGGTTGGTCGGGCCATGTGATGGGGCCAAGTTGGCATGATTAGATTGGAGGAAGGATCGGGGAAATCCATCGAAAGTCGTACACACAGAACCACCATTAATGGCTAAGTGTAGAGATTTAACTCCTCCTGACAAATACAACTTTCTTCCCATGTCAAGCAAAAACACATAGTTAACTTAATCCCTTCGTGACACGACTAGATGGGGATACGTTCCTTATAACTATTTCCTTACAGTTAACATTTTGTTTTAGTAAAGACTTCATTGGGAAATATTCTAGTTAAGTCAGAGTTAACGAGGATTAGCATGAGAACTTGTTACCTGAATGTCTATAGGTGAATGGACCATGATATCACATCACTAACCACGATTAATTCATAAAGGAACCCATTTAATAACCTCTTTAACCCATTTAATAACCTCTTTGGTGTGATTTGAATTAAAAAGTCTTTTATATACAACATCCTATTACCAAGATGGTTTCAAGACTCCACTTGCTACTTCATATACTCATCATCCATATGTTCCATGTGCTCACGAGCTCATTCACCTCTTGTCTCTATTGTAAGAAGGATTCCCACCAACAAAGTGTGTTTGGGGTGAATTTCAAGGTAGAAAATGAAATTTTCTCCTCATCAGAGAAATTATTAACGACAAAATAAGAATCCACTTGTTGGAGCCATTCATCCAACACCTTTACATCAATATATCCTTTAAACAGTGGAATGCCAATGCTCACCTTCACCTTGAAAGGATTTATCCCATCTAATGGTGGGATGCTTCCAAGATTTGCATGATGATGATTGTTACCCACATAAGCAATTATACTCATCAATTCGAGGAAATGAGCATATATTTCTTCCCTCCAGTGTCTTAGTACTTCTTCCATCATGTTCTACACTTGTCATGGAGATAGGTACGGGGGTATTTTACCATGTTTTCCTTTATGTTTTTGGCTCGTCATGAAGAAATGTTGTTTGAGGTGAATGAAGGTGTCACCTATTTCTTTTTGTATGTGTAGTGCAATTAGATTGTTATTAGGTGTATCTAATTCCTAGGGGAATTAGGGGGAAAATTATGCTCGCAAGTGATCTGGACTTTTATGATGTTAAAACATTTATCCTTGATTATGATGTGTTATGATATATGACATGATGTTTTACTGCTTTGATGTAGACAGGTGTTATTGACTCAGTTTTATTGATTGTGTAGGGTTTTGGACCTTGAGGATGCAGAGGCATCGGTGGAACCCCTTGGACTCTGGAGTGAGTCAGGGAGTGTGCTATTTGGGTTGATTTATTTACCATGATATTTCATTGATTTGATGATATGATGTTGACATGTTCTGACATGATTGTTGATGATGTAGGCTGACGATAGCTTGCTGATCAGACTCACATATGGAGTAAAGGGGTCACACACGATTTATAGAGAGGTTGAGGGAGAGGTGTGGACAACAACCCTGCCACAACCTACTAGCACTCCTGCCATGGCTCGAACTGTAGGTTAACGATTACCTAGTTCGATGTCGTGAGGGCAGACTGCGAAAGTCGCTCACGATGATTCTAAGGAGCATGCAA
Source organism: Picea engelmannii (assembly GCA_009831015.1). Classification (NCBI taxonomy): domain Eukaryota; kingdom Viridiplantae; phylum Streptophyta; class Pinopsida; order Pinales; family Pinaceae; genus Picea; species Picea engelmannii. Next base: position 570,537 of record ML779272.1, on the reverse strand, counting down.
TAAGGTGGGGGCCTTATTCCTTAGAGCCCTTAGTCTCCCACAAGTTCACCTGGCAGAGTGTTGACTCCAGGGGTTATAGATGTCTACCAATCAGTCAAGTTGGCGAGTGGCACCCTTGGAGCACGTGGTGAATCCTGAAGGGCACGTCACGCGAAAGAAACACAAGTTAGTGAGTGGCACCCTTGGAGCATGTGGTGCATCCTGAAGGGCACGTCGCGCAAAAGAAACGGATGAGGCGAGTGGCACCCTTGGATCACGTAGTGCGTCCTGAAGGGCACGTCGCGTTGATGATGATGAAGAAACAAACCTAGATGGCCCTAAGGCATTAACGCCTTAAGAAATCCTTAAACAGCTTCCCTAACAAAGTGTCGCCCAGTTCAGAATCTAAGTCCTAAGTCTAAAACTTTTTAGGGTAAAAATTTAGTCTAACCTTAAGAAAAGACCCTAGAATAAAAATAAAAATTTAAACAAAAACCCACTTAAGTAATAGTTTAGTCTTCATAAAATTCTTGGGGTAAACGAAGAGAGTAAGAATTTAATTAAAACTAATGGATTTAAAATTTGCAAAGAAGAAATTATTTCTTAACTTGTGAAAGTACAAAAGATATTAAATAAACAATAAAAGGGAAAGATTTAATAGCGCAACTGCCATTTTGGGTTTAATAAAAAGGGGAAAGAAGGGAATAATAAGAATTGGGAAACTAAGTAAATGGAGGAAACGTAATAAAGGAAAGTTGGGAACTTATGGTAAAAATCGAGCTCAACATAGTAAGGAATATGGAATTAAGAACCTTCTAATTTGAGCTAATTTAGCAACTTCATTTTTAGGGAAATAATTTAAAACATGTAAGGGGATCTAGGAACACCTAGGAGGAAATTTAGGAGCAACTCTAGGTGGGTGAGGGAAATGAGTAATTTAATAATTTAAAGAAAATAAGTATTTGAGGAAAGAGGGGGATGGACGACACTTGTGCGAAGGAGAATATTTAGAATATTTTTATTAAAACTTAATTAAAATATGATTTAGGGAAAGTTGGAGGTTGGAAAAACTCTATAAAATAAAGGGAAGATGAGGAAGAAAGGGGATCGACTGTTAGCGTAACGTTACGCTACCGGATTTGTGACTTGACTGATTACTTGTGGAGATTTGGGATTTTCTAGCTTGGATAGGAGTGGTAGCTCAGCCTTGCGAGGCGAGCTGGGAAGCTAGACATACCATCTGGATAGTGTGTGGCCCCTTTGCGGCTAGAGGGGCTAAGGGGGAAGTATAGTACCCCTAGCGATTAGCTGGGAGGTACTGTTGTAGTCTCGACGGTCGGTGAGCGGGAGCGGCACAGAGCGCGTGGACTTCATTCAAGGCGGGCGACAAGGCAAAGGTACGCTCGTTTATTTTATTGAGTATAATGCATTAGAATTTATGCTGGGAACTGTATGATAATTTTAATGGATAAATTTTGTCTTAAGTTTCTGTCGTTCAATTCATTTCCCAATTTCATTGTGGTCAACATTTTAGATGGGTTCTATTGTTCCTTGGTTGGGACCTTTATGTTTCTGCGTCACTCTTGTGCTGTATTTTCCCGGATGTGGTATAATCGCATCTAAATTATTGTTGTATAAGTTTTACATTCTGAGACAAGTGCTGATATGGTTACATTGCATGGTCATATATACTTAATGCTGGGTTATTATATAGTGATGCATTGTGATGTTACACCCTTGAGTGGATTTTCCTAATGGCGAATGGTGACTGTTTACCTCTGAGTTCTTCCTAACCTTGATCTAGAGTTGCTGTGCCCACTGTGTTTTTGTTTTTACCCAAGCCCGTTTACCCTTTTCTTTTTCTTTTTCCCAGATCAATTTTGTTTTTACCCTGATCGATTTCATTTTCTTTTTCCCAGATCGATTTCGTTTACCCAAGCCCGTTAAAGTGGGTCTGCTTGCGCGTGATGCTGTGTATTTCAGTTTTTTCTTGGGAGTCCCACGCAGACACTCCCCACATTTTCTACACAACCAATATCTACCCAGCTTTTCTCCCAATGCCTTCCTAATGCTTCCCTGCGACTTCAATAGCCACATCAACTTAATTGAAAGACAGTGTTCACTGAACTAAATGGCAACGTTTCCATAGATGCATTACAGGTTTTGACAGATAGAATTTTTAGGGATACGTACTGCCAACGCCCCTTTATTTTTCACCTACTTTTACCTGCCATCTCCGTCATTTAACAGACTCTGAGTTTTAATAGTACTATGACTTTGTCTCTTGTGGTGAGATTCCCAGTAATCCTTTGCACAATGATTTGGTTGTATGCGTTCCAGTCTACTTAAAAACTTACAGGATCGTGAAATTAATTCAGGAGTGGCAATGATTGCCGACAGAACCATCTAGAGTTAGCATCCTCATAGTTAGTGATTTTATCCCCTTAATTATGTCGGATTGAACAACAATTTAAATGAGGAAGGGCAGTGATTGCTAGCCGAATTATCCAGTTTTAGTGTTCAAAATTGTTGATGGCATTTGAATTAATGATAGCGTCTTAATTAACGTTTAACTTGTATTTTGACAACATTTGATAGCATGCCAACATTTTCGTCTGAAGGTAATTATGTCTACGTCTCTCCCTGGTTTCATTTTCATATATGATTTCCTCTTATATGCATCCCCGGTATTAAATTAAATGTTATGACAATTTTAATTTTTGCCAGTTATGTTAGCGCTCAACGATTTAATTTTCATTGACAGCGACTCCGTTCGATCTCTAATTCGCCTTGCCAAGTGGTGTGGAAAACCCCTTAAATTTTGTCTATGTCGCTGTCATTAAAAACCTCTAATTTCGTCCCTGCAAAACTGTGATGATTCTGGATAGTTACTACCTGGCAACTATATTTAGAATCATAAAATTTTACCTGCCTCTACAACTGTAAACAGACTCGCCCTTGCAACAACGCTCAATACGTAACCCTTCGCCCTGCCCTTTGATTTAAAAATCATATCTCTTACCTCTGCCTGTACGTGTTGTATGGTGGGGAAGTAATTTCTATGACACAGTCAGGAAAATTTCTGAGTAGACATCCTGTTTCAGACAGATGCCACCTCAATAGTTTCCCAATGATTTTTAAATTCCGACATGCACTCACAGCTTTAAATTTGCTAGTTGTTGATTTTATGCTTTTGGCAGCGTGGTTGGGTTGCTAACTACTGTAATTGTAATGAATTGTTATGCTTTCGTAATGCTATGGTTTCCTTATATTAACGTTGCTATAACGGTATGGTAATAAATTTTCTAAATGGCATTAGGTGTAACGATATCGCTACTGTAAAATACAGATCGAAATATGGGTTTGATTATTACATCTGAAAAATAAATTATAGCCTTAGTGTTGGATCACATGATTGAAATTTTAATGTTATTTTTATTGCATGGTCCTTGTAATGTCATAGAAGAATATGGTTATTTACGGAAGAGTTCATCATTTTCTCGTTAATTGAGACCAATAACTTGTAGGGCCCTTGTATTTAAATTGCATTACTGTTTAATATAAAAACCATATGGCTATTTTTGCTAGTCTTATCATTGCAGTTCCAATGGTTAGTGATAACAATGCAAAGTAAACTCCTTAATTATAATTGAATATTTTTATAAGGTAAAGGTGATGATAGGGTTAGGTCATGGAATTGTTACTATAGTGTCATTGTTATCATAACAAATAAATGTAAACTCCTTACTGTAAATTGAATATTTTTGGAATGTAAAAGTGATGATATGGTTAGGTTAGGGTAATGTTACCGTGTGTCATTGTTATTCATAACAAATAAAATGTAAAATCCTTGTTATTGAGTTGAAATGTTATTTTACTACAAATAGTGATGAGATGGTTATGTCTATGGAATGTTCTTGTAATTCCATGTGATTGATGTCTTATAAATTGTAAGGTTCTTGCAATAGGAAGATTGCTATGCTAGCCTTGATAACTCATGAATGCGAGCTCCTCATTTTTTATTTGTAATGCTTTTATTTGATTGGCTTAGGGTTGGGCTGTTAAATTTTGGGTTAATAAAGTTGTTGTTTATTTCTATGCTGATGTTTAGGGTCAGGTTAATTTCAGGGTTAGTACTATAATTGGAATTGTCCCAACTCACAATTGTGTGATATCAGACTCTTTGATCTGATAAAGCTAGTTGCTCTATATATAATTATGTGTGTGTGATCATTTTCTGTGTAAAGAATCCAGTGTCGTATCAAGAGTCTCGGGCCCTTTAAAGGCAGGGTTTCCACTCTTGCGACACACCTCTAAGGTCGTATCAAGAGTCTCAGGCTCTTTAAAGGCAATGTTCCCACCACTGCAACCTCCTGACAGAGATTACTAGTTTCTGCTTGAGCAATCGGCCAGGAGCCTATCTGACATTCTCTCTCTCTCCGGAGCAGAGAACTAAGATTAAACGACCTGTTTTCCTGTGCATAAATAGTAAAATCTACTACTATGGATTCTTCCATCTGTGTTCGTACTGTAGATAACACAGTATGTTGTTTAATGCTTGCAGTGATTTGTTGTGCACCTTATGTCTTCTTGTTGTGATCATCGTGGTTGCGTCTTGTTAGTCGTCGGGTGGTGATGTAGAGTCAAGTGTGTATGTTTCCTTTTTACACGCGCGCACACACCTTAAACAAAAAAAAAAATTGCACATATTATCGGAGTTGTTTTCGTAACAAGGAGGTTGTTACATTTTTGTTTTACGAAAATGTTCGAACCCAAAAGTGGTGGGCCCCAAAGTCTGTACGTATTTCGCAATTCGACTCTTCTTGTTTTGTTTTGCTTTTGCATCGAATGTTGGCAAACCCTGAAACCTCGAACTTTGATCTGTCTGGGCCCATGGCTTCATTGCATTTTATGAATCAAAAATTCTCTTTGCATTTTGTTTTTGTATCGAGCGTTTGTAAACACCAATACCCGAAACCTCGAAATAGCTAGGCCCACAGCCTTCTCGCGATTTCGCAATTTGGAAAATTATTTGGGTATTTTGTTTTGGGATCAAACACCTGTAAAAGCCGAACCTCGAGTGCCGACATGGCTCTTTTTTTCACATTTGGTATCAGAGCCTACTTATTTCATCCTGCAATCATTTAATTGATTGCAAATTGCTCCTGTTGGTAGAGAATTTGACTGAGCTTGAGTTTATTTGATTTCCTTCAATTTTTATAAATGGTTGCATGTGGTAGCAGTGGTTCTCAGATTTAGGTTCCTATCCTGAGCGAGAAGTCATATGTTTCCCGGTATATTCGGATGAGGATGATTTTGCGTTCTCAAGATTTGTGGACTTATGTTATTGATGGCTATGTCGAGCCAGCTGATGCTATAGCAGAATTGGCTCTATCTAATGTTGATTGTGTTTTGCTGAAAGAAAACAGGAAGAAGGATAACAAAGCTCTTGGATTAATTCAACAGGGATTAAATGAACCCATTTTTATGAAGATTGTTAGTTTTGCATCTTCGAAGATGGCTTGGGACATTCTTGAAACCAATAATCAAGGTGTGTCCAAGGTGAAGACAGTCAAGTTGCAAAACTTAAGAAGGGACTTCAAAAATTTGAAGATGAAGGATAATGAAACCGTTGATACTTTCATGACTCAGGTGATGAGTATTGTAAACCAGCTCACGCAGTATGGGGATGATATTGAGAATAAAAGAGTTATAGAGAAAGTGCTGAGAAGTTTTCCAAAGAAGTTTGAACCTCTTGTTGTACCCATAGAGGAATTTAAGGATTTAAGTCAAATGAAAATTGATGACTTAACTGGTTCCCTTGTTGCTCATGAATCTAGGGTATCTAGATATGAAGAAGGATCATTTGAGCATGCCTTCAAATCACAACTGCATATTACCAGAGGCAAAGGTAAAGGAAGGTTTTATACTCATGGAAGAGGAGGTCGATTTTCTGGTCGAAGGGACAACATAATTGAATCAGAGTCTGATGAGAAGTCCCAGTAGAATCCTCCTAATTTAAGAGGGAGCAGCAGCAAACCCTGGCAGCAAGAAAATCAGAAGAATGATAAATCCAAAGTACAATGTTATTATTGTAAAAAGTTTGGACATTTTTCTAACAAATGTTGGAAGAAGAAGCTATATGCTAGAAATGAGTCTGCACATATTACAAATGAGTCTGTGGATGATCAAAATCATGTGTTCTTGACTTGTAATGTCACTCAGGAAAGTGCTAATGATATTTGGTTTTTGGATAGCGGTTGCAATAACCACATGAGTCGTAATGAGGATTCATTTTCTTCTATTGATACTAGTATTCAATCTGAAGTCAAACTGGGAAATGACTGTAAGGTTACAGTCAATGGTAAAGGTATAGTTCCAGTTTACACTAAGAACAATCAGCGAAGAAATATTGATGATGTTTACTTTGTGCCTGGTTTAAAATGCAATCTTATCAGTGTTGGATAGTTGCTGGAGAAACTTCAACAACAAGGTATGTACAATTTATGATAAGTTACCCAACAAACAGTTGATTGCAAGAGTAGAGATGATGAAGAATAGAATGTTTCCACTTGTTATGAGAAATTATTTGAATGGTTCTTTGAATGATTATAAAGTTGGAAGTTTAGATGAATCTTGGTCATGGCATTTGAGATATGGTCATTTACATTTTGGTGGCTTAGATCTGTTACAGAAGAAACAGATGGTAAAGGGGTTACCTTGTATTCAGCAACCTGCAAGCTCTTGTGAGAGCTGCATACTTGGAAAACATCATAGAGAAAAAATTGTTTCAAGTGTTTCCTACAGAGCAAAAGATCTATTAGAAATCATTCACACAGATTTATGTGGACCTATGCAAACGCCTTCTTTGAATGGTTGTGTTTATTTTATGACTTTCATTGATGATTTCATTAAGAAGACTTGGTTGTATTTGTTGAAACAAAAATATGAAGCCTTTGAAGTTTTTTAGATTTTAAATCTATGGTTGAGAATGAGAGTGGTCTAAAATTTTAAGGTCGGACAGAGGAGGTGAATATAAACTAAAGGTCTTAAGGATCTAGAGACACTCTCAATTTTTAATAAGTATTCCAAGAAGGGAATTATTCGAATTGTGGTAGGAATTAGCTCTTTCCCTGAAACAAAAAAAAAAAAAATTAGTGGTAGAAAAGATGGTATATTACACTTTTGCAGCACCAAGTAGTCTGTCCACGATCCTTTGCATCTTAACACCTTCAGACAAAATTTCCTTTGATTGTCTATTGCAAATTGCCAACAAAATAACAAGAATGGGTTAATTGTAAAGGTGAAAGGTCTTTTCTTGGTTTTCTTTTAAATAAATGAATATGGGAAAACAAATTGTACAGGTGAAACCATGCAACAGAAAGGAGTCACCATAAATACCAGCTTCCTAGATTTTCCATCCAAGCGGCTGAAAAATGATTGATATATGGGAAGTTTCCTCTGCAATCATGGTACGCTCAACAATCATGGTTTACTCTGCATTCCGGAGAAAATAGAGAAATTCAGGGTTTTCGCTTCTCCATCTTGCCCGATCTCATGGAAATAACACTATTCACTATCATCCAAGGAGGACAAATGGGATGGATGCACTACGTCGATTGTCCTCCTTGTTGCACGCAGATTCTCTCACTACCACGGGTATCAATCTCTACAGTATAAATTCAGTAAAGGTTTGAATTTTTCAAGAAAGCCACGACAAAGACAAAGACCTGTCGTAGTTGGTATTAAATCCCAAAGGAAATTTTACTTTTCCTATGAAACACTTGTCATGGAGCAATTTAGCAATTTAAGGGAAATATTTGCAAATACTAAAGATATTAGCAAGAAAATGACGTTCAACTTTCTCTGCGCTTATCACAATCTGTGAATGACGTTCAACATTGTAAGAAAAAGTTTTTCAACTATATAATTCTATTTCATTATACGATGTCTTCTTGCTTTCCAGATGAATTTTAGCATTGCTTTCCAGATGAATTTTAGCATTGTAATTTGCAAGGGTTCCGAAGCTCCGGTTGTTGGGAACATGGTACTAACCGCTTACTCAAGGTGATGTTACTGATTTGGAAGGTGTAATGGCAAATCTCAACATGGTATCAGAGTCTTGGCCCAGGTTCAATTCCCTCTAATTACGTCGGAAGGGGTGTTGGACTAACCGCTGCACCTCTCGTGACAAGCGTTGTAGGAACTTGTATTTTAAACTTTGTTAATTTTTTGCATTAGTTATTCAAAGAGAAGGTGTCTGATGCCAATAAAATGTAGAAAAATGCGATGAGAACAGTTAGTCCAACATCTGTATTCTTCAAAGTGTTTGAAATATATGTTTATTATCTAGTCGGAATTTGTTTAGAATACCGAATAATTCGTTGCAAAACTATGCAAATTTTTTTTAATCCAGGACTTCGCACATTTCTCGGCTAACTTAAAGCAGAGGGAATACATATCAAGAATTAGTTATAATTGTACTACAGAAAGTTGTGACAAGGTTCAAGTCTAAAAGTTTGAGACTCACATTTTATAATTTATTTAAATTTTCTGTATTTTTAAAACATTTCAAGACGATGAACATAATAAACTATGAATCAGATGAGAGGAATAAAGGATTGAACAATTAAAAGGGGAGGAATAAAGGATTGAACAATTAGTAGGGATGAAGGATGGGACAATTTAATGTACTGATATATGTGAAAAATGTAATATACTGAAATAATATAATAGATAAAGAAACTCAGACGTGAACCTTATTTAATTATTTGTTTCGAAACTCATGGAGAGAAACGTAATACTCATATTTCCAAGGACCAATGAATATACTGAAATAAGATAATAAATAGACCAAAGAATCATTTAGAATCAGGCGTGAACCTTATTCTAATTATTTGTTTCGAAACTCATAGAGAGAAAGGTAATACTCATATTTCCAAGAACCAATAACACCCAAAGTTGGTTTGATATCCATGCAAATGTTTCTACTATTTAGTCAAATAATAGAACAAGTGCTTTTAAGTTGGAATGCCAAATAAAATTCAATCCAACTAAGTTTATCTAGCGAAAGGCAGGACAACTGCTTTTAGGTTGGAATGCGAAATAAAGAGTCAATCCAACTAAGTTTATCTAGCCAAAGGCGTTTTGATCTACGTCCTTTAAAACCGAATGTACACATGAGAGAGTATCTAGAACTCAAAACGAATGTACACATGATAGAGTATTTCGGGTTTCTAATAATGAAAGTACACCATAATATGTTGCATTAGATAGTAGAAATGTTACCTTTTTCTTGGAGTGCTATGGTTTTGGTCCTAAACAATTTATACCAAGTTATCATAACGTTCCAACAGTTGAGATTGATGGCATTTTAAACACTAAACTGAAAATAAAAATATCCATTACTTGCAAATGCACTAAGTTGCTATGCAACACTTACTTTGATTAAGGTATAAATTTGCCAAGCAATTTTATGCATCAAGTAAATTATTTAAGACAGTTTTTTTTAAACAGTTTATCTTATAATATTTTATATTATTTTTATCCATTATTTAAATATCATTATATATTATATGTGTTTCAGTTCGTTTTTGTTATGAATATGATAACCATTTTTATTATGACAATTTTTTTAAATTGTTTATTTTATAACATTTTATATTATTTTTATCCATTATTTAAATATTATTATATATTTATGTTGATAGGCTTCTCCCTATTGAAATTGATGGTTTAATGAGCTTTCTTTCTTACATTTATGAATGCGTACATTTCCTTGTTTATTTTTTCACATTTACTTAATATGATTAAGGAATTATTGTCCTAACCATTGATTGTCATGTTTAACTAATTAAAGAGGATTAATATATATAGATCAGATAGCTTTGAAGCATTGCCATGTTTAGAATGCATTTCAACTAGCACAGACGTGGTTAAGATGGACGAGACGATGGTTAAGTTGGACGACGTTTCAATCGTTGTTTCAACTAGCACGACAGTGGTTAAGCTGGACATGGCGCTAGATGATGCTTCAATCGTCGTTTCAACTAACACGATGGTGGTTAAGCTTGACATGGCAGTGGTTAAGTTGGACAACATTTCAATCATCTACCATGCATTTCAATTTGTTTTATTGTATGATTTGACTTCTGTAAGTCTCTTTTGTGACAATAGATAAAATATGCGAGGCAAAACAAACACGGTGAGGCTACGCTCACTTCTTGATATTAAACGAAGACGGATTACATCCTTATATAGGAAAAGACTATCCCGAGTCGGCTACATGCAAACCATAAGACAACTAGACAACTGACTATGAACTGAGAACTAACTCTTCTAACTGGCGCTTACAACTCGCGCTTATTACTGGAGTGAACAACTAGATAACATCTCCATTACTTCCAAGTCTCC
>ML779272.1:538704-556882 GCA_009831015.1 Picea engelmannii | reverse complement strand
CGATTTGTGTTGCTAGTTTCATACAATGCTTTAAGAGCTGTCCATGTTGCAGCAGAAGTGGTAGCATCTCTAATATGTGGAATTATGCTATCTTTAACGGACATGCGCAACAATACCTTTTCCTTGTTTTCGCGCTTCTCCCAGTCTTGGATCTGTGCTGATGTCGCACCTCCTACCACTGCTGTCGCACCTCCTGCTGCTGTCACACCTGTAGCCACAACAGGTTTCAGTTTGGCTCCATTCACAATGTTCCAGACACCATATCCCTCCATGAGCGTCTGCATTTTGAATTTCCAGTTGATGAAGTTTGAGCCATCTAACTTGTTGGCTTCGTTGAGGTAGGTCTCTGCCAACGGATTCGCCATCGCTGCAATTTAGTCTCTGCAAGAAAATCACCAAGGATATGCAATGTTTTGTGCTTTGCCTTCGGATACCACCGATCCAACTCAATCTATCTCTGTTCTCAGCTTATATTATGCATGCATGCAACTTAATATCCAAAATATCAACCTTTTTAAAAAAAAACTTATAACTCCCACTATGAATAATAATATTCACTTTAAAGTAATAAACTCCAATATCCACTTTAAAATAATAAACTCCAATATCCACCTCTCTTATAAAAATTATCCACTTTAATAAACTTAACTTTTAATAATCCACTTTAAGTTTAATAAAATTTTAATAAACTTCACCTCACATGCATGCACTTTATCCACTTTTAATAATAATTAAAAAGTGAATAACCATAAAAACTCTTAAAAACTTCTTAATTAATACTCACGCTCAAACAAAATGTATGGCGAAATGCAACAAACTTAACCCTTTGCAATGCTCACACTTTAATAATCTTCAAAATAAGCCACGCATGCAAACTTCAGCACGCACCAAAATAATCTTCACGTTTTGCTTTAAAACTCATGGCTTTTATTGACTTACTCATGGATTTTTAAAACCTCCACGCTGCATGCACGTATCCACGCCCTCTAATCTCACGCTGCATGCACACGCTGGAATTGACTGAGTCCGCACCTAACGCTGTATTGGACTGTGGTGAGTTCGCACCTCCCGAGTGGCTCGACTGCGGGAATTTTTCGATTGTCCACACCTCACGTAGTATTCCGCCTGCGGGAATTTTTTTCTTTTATTTGCGCGGAAAGGCCGAGTAGTATGCCCCCGCACCCTACCAGAGGAGGGACCTACGAACCTCTTGAATTCTCGCACCTTACTCCCGTGGCTCTGATACCAAGATAAAATATGCGAGGAAAAACAAACACGGTGAGGCTACGCTCACTTCTTGATATTAAACGAAGACGGATTACATCCTTATATAGGAAAAGACTCTCCCGAGTCGGCTACATGCAAACCATAAGACAACTAGACAACTGACTATGAACCGAGAACTAACTCTTCTAACTGGCGCTTACAACTCACGCTTATTACTGGAGTGAACAACTAGATAACATCTCCATTACTTCCAAGTAATAATGACCTTTTGTTGTGTATAAGTTTCAGAGGGTGCAAGGATGAGAGGGGCATCCAGGATAATTGGCATAGACACAAATACAACCAAGTTCTTGAAAGGTAAAACTGGAGATTCTACAAAGAATTTTTTAAGAACTCATCAAATAACCATAGGTTTTATATGTTTTATTGTAATAATACATTCAATTTTAGTTGTCGTTATTGCGTTTAGAACCATAGTCACGTTCTACAGTTTAGGGTTGTAATTTGTTTTCATTAATCTTGACTTTTGTCCTAAAGGTTGACAACACCAATTTTTTAAATAGATGATTCTTACTTTCAAAAATTTCTTAAAAAAGATTTAATCCTCTAAAATCTTGATAATTCCCTCTCGAATTAAAAGAGATAATTGTAATTTGAGAAAATGATATTTACTAGACTTCCATTGCAATTGGAGCCTTGGGAGTGATTGATTGCATCAATCTAAAGGACCATGAAAAACCAATTCATGAGATATTTTTAGTTGAACCATATTATCTAATATTTTATTAGACGAATTTGATGGCTTCTATTGTTGAGAAAGAGAGGTACCAATCCATTAGGTGATAAGACAGATGACATACGAAGGTGTGTGCTTCAGATTTGAATGCATTGGAAACACAGACGTGTTATATGAGGCCTTCTTGCCTACTCATGAGGTAAAACGACCCTTCCCTCTGTTGTGCCATCTCAAATCAATTTTTGTTAATGTGAAGTAAAATCTGTGGCATATTAACATGCATTGGTGTCGTTAGATGTCACAGATTTGTTGGGGTCGGATATGAGTCCTCGTAAGATAAGCTTTCATCCATTTGAATTAATTGCAAGGAGAATCGTGGCTGCAACATTTGGTGGTGTGAAGGGAAAAAGTCAATTGCCTTACCTAGTACATACCTTAATTATGAATAAGGTACACACCTTTCTTATCAATTCCATTTGATGTTCATGTTAATATTGTTTATGAATAATATATCACATATACTCATTTCGATTTCGATTTTGATCGTAGGAGATGAGAATAGAGGAGTTTATTACCCATGAGTTGCCTTTTTGAGAGATGAACAAAGATTTTGAATTGTTGTTGGAAGGAAAAATTTTGATATGTTTTATGCACCTTTAACTATAATTATAAAGTAATCGTTGTTATTATGTTAATGTTGCAACAGTCTTTCAAATATCCTCCTCGGAGCAAATTTTAGTAGTCACCGAGTCTTTTTAGTTGTTATGTATAGCTGAAATGTTCTTCCAAAGTATGTTCTATGTGATCAATAATGTAATGTATTTATTAATGCATTTTATGCATTATGTATGTGAATAATATGTTTTTCACAGTATTATAAATATTAATACAAGTTCAGGATGTCTTAGACACTAATCTTAGTATAAATTCATTAAAATTAAAGTTATCACTCTTGTTGTACATTTCAATTATTGTTAATACTTATTAGGGTTAGGGTTAGAGTTATTCTCATTAAAATTAGGGTTATGGTTTTATTAAAGTTAAGGTTATTTTTATTTGGGTTTATTTTATAATAATAAGAAAATAATAATTAAAAGATAATTTAAATAATAAGAATTTAATAATAAGAATGTAAAGATAATATGAACAATTTTAATTTTAATTTAATTTCATGTATCATTTATTACTTTATTAATATTTTAATGAATTCACACTTTCTTGATGTATTTATTAATGAATTTAATGTTTATTTAATGTATTATTAATGTATTACATTATTGGTGTAGTAATACTTTAGCAATGTATTAATTAATGATGTATTCATTTATTAATAGCATACTACTTTATTAATTTATGAATAATTTAGTAACACTTTAGCATTGATTTGCTATCAATGATATTATGACAAATACAAATTATTAAATGATTTGTTATTAGTTTCCTTAGAACAAGTATAATTCATCATCGATAATGTTCAAGATTCTTCTATCAATTTCTTTAGAACAAGTAAAAATCATGTGTAAAATTAAAGATGATTTTCTATCAATGTCCTTAGAACAAGTACAATATTAAGTTGAATTCTATGTAATACGTCACATTGGTTCAAATTTTCTATCTTTGTGACAAAGGAAAGAATTGATTATTTTTTTTTTTTAAAGCTTGTCAAAACTTCCTTTTCGTAATGTGTTGAACATAAACCAACCTTTTCATGTGATGAACATGAACTGACGTTCAAGTATGATGAAAAAAAATGAACATTGCGACATGGAAAACATAATAGCATCACAATATGACAACCTTATTAATGTCACAACGTGTCGAACATATCCCACCATCATAGTGTGACAAACATAGCCAATATTGGTTTAATGTGACGAACATAGACTTGTCGTCGCAAACTAATGAACATAGTAATCTTGCAATGTGATGAACATAACAATGTCACAATCTAAAAAACATGCTAACGTCATAATGTGATTAACATAGATCTATTGTCGTAACGTGACGAATATATCCCCGATGTCATAATCTTACAAACATAGTCATATCGTCACAATCTGGCGAACATAGCCTTGTCGTCGCAAAGTGATTAACATAGTAGTTTTGAAATTTGATGAACATAGTAGTGTCACAATATAACAAACATAGTAATGGTGCAATGTGTCAAACATAGCCATTTCATTTTGATGTGATGAACATATCCCATCGTTGCAATGTGACAAACATACCCATATTGTTGCAATGTGACAAACACAACCTTGTCATCACAAATTGATGAACATAGTAATGCTGAAATGTGACGAACACAGTACTATAATAATATGATAATCATATTAATGTCACAATTTTTCAAACAAGTCTCTGTCCTTGAAATGTGCCAAACATAGCCCCATCGTCATAATGTGATAAACATACCCATATTGTCGCAATGTGACAAACATAACTTTGTCATCGCAAATTGATGAACATACTAAAGTTCCAATGTGATGAACATAATAGTGTCACAATCTAACAAACATAGTAATGATGCAATGCATCAAACATAGCCCTATCATCTTAATGTGATGAACATAGCCTGTTGTCACATGTGATGAACATACCCATATTGTCACAATGTGACAAACATAGTCTTTCCATCACAAAGTAATAAACATAGTAATGTTCGAATATGATGAACATGGTCACAATATCATAAACATAACAATGTCGCAATGTGTCAAACATAGGCTTGTCATTGCAACGTGACAAACATAGCCTTTTCGTCGTAATGTGATGAACATACCCATATTGTCGCAATGTTACAAACACAGTATTTTCGTCGCAAAGAAATGAACATAGTAATGTTGCAATGCAACGAACATAGTGTCACAATCTGACAAACATAGTAATGTCACAATGTGTCAAACATAACCTTATCGTCGCAATGTGACGAACATACCCATATTGTCGGAATGTGACGAACATAACCCCATCGTCATAATGTAACAAACATACTGATATTGTCGTAATGTGAAAAACATAGCCTTTTCGTCGCATATTAATGAACATAGTAATGTTGCAAGGTGACGAACATAATAGTGTCAAAACATAACAAACACAGTAATGTCATGATGTGTCAAACATAGACCTACCTTCGTAATGTGACGAACATAGCCATATTGTTCCAATGTGATGAACATAACCTCGTCATCACAATGTGATTACAATAACCTCATCACCACAATGTGACACAAATATCCTCTCATCATAACGTGAGAAAAATTTCCAAACGCCATTGTCTCGCGAAGATAACCCATTCTTGCAACGTGATGTACACAACCCATCGTCTCATGAATATAACTCCTTGTATTAATAGGTTAATCAATGTTCCATTTGATGTTAATTAATTAGTAAATTTTTTACTTTATTAATAAATTAATAGGTTATATTATTTCTTTGTTTTTTGATCTAGGCAATGTGATGAATATATTAAAATTGCAATGTGTTGAACATAGTAACATTGCAATCTACCAAACATAGTAATGTGGCAATGTGGCGGATATAGGCATCTCGTCGCAATGTGGATAGTAATGTCATAATATAACGAATATAAACATAGGCTCCAAAGTGTCCCACATCGCCCTGTCATTGAAATATGATGAACATTTCCTCGCAATGCAATGTGATGTACATATCCTAATGTCACAATGTGACAAACACTTCCAAACGTCACAATGTGATGAAGATATACAGATATCATAATGTGACAAACATTCCAAACATTGCAATGTGTCGAACATATATGGATGTGGATAGGAATGGCGTTGCATTATGTCGCACAACATCTTATCATCGCAAGGTGGTGAACATTTGTTGATGTTGCATTGTGACGCACTTATTGCAAAGTCGCAATGTGACAAAAAATTCCAAATTTTGCAATGTGTTGAACATAGTAACGTTGAAATCTACTAAACATAGTAAGGTTACACTATGACGAACACATAACATTGAAATGTGATGAAAATATAGTCTTTCAATATGACGAACATAGTAACGTCACAATGTTATGAACATAGTAACATTGCAATCTATGAAACATAGTGATGTCACAATCTGATGAAAATAGGCATGTCGTCGCAATGTGGAAAGCAACGTCATAATGTGAAAAAAATAAATACATGTCGTAATGTGATGAGCATAAATACATGTCGCAATCTATCCCACATCACCCTGTCATCGCAATATGGAAAACATTTCCTCATGTTTCAATGTGACGCACATATCCTGACATCGCAATGTGACAAACACTTCCAAATATCGCAATGTGTCGAACATAGTAAACTTGCAATCTACGAAACATTGTAATGTCTCATTGTGACGAACATATATGGATGTCGCAATGTGACACATATTTCCAAACATTGTAATGTGTGGAACATAGTAATGTTCCCATCTACCATGCATAGTAACAACACAATGTGACGAACATTTCCAAACATTGTAATGTGTCAAACATAGTAACAATGCAATCTACCAAACGTAGTAACATCACAAAGCAACGAACATATATGCATGTGACATTGTGACGAACATATATGCACGTCACAATGTCATGGACAATTACGAACATCGTAATCGAACGAACATAAATTAGCGTTGTAATGGGACAAATGCAATGTGATAGACATTTCCAAATGTTACAATCGGACAAAGACAACCTATTGTCGCAATTTGATGTACACAACATAATGTGTGAATGTGAAAAACATTTTCTGATGTCGCAATGTGGAAAACATAGCCCACTATCGAACTATGACAAACCTATTCCAATGCCATATCATGATAAACATAAACATTTGTCGTAATTTGATCACCATAACCTTATGATGTCAAGTGAGGAAAAAATCTAATGTCACAATGTGATGAACAAAACTTTATGTCGACATGTGATGAACAAAAGTTGATTTCACAATGTGATGAACAAAAATGGATGTTGGCATGTGACAAACAAAACATGATGTCGCAATTTGACAAACAAAATATGATCAACATTGCAATGCAGTAGTGCCATACTAAACTACGGTGAACATACTCAACATAGCTTACCATAATGAGATCCACATGGTCAACGAAGGTCAACCATGGGCATGTTAAACCACAATAAACTTTGATCAACCATAGTCAACCATGGCCATGGTTAACCTCACTCAACCATGATGAAGGACAACCATGGTCAACCATAGCCAACCTTTCCTTCCCAAATTCAACCAAGGTCTACCAAAGTAAACCATGGTCATGCTCAACCATACTCAACCATAATCATTTTCAATTAAAGTATTATTTTATTAATACTTAAATAATATATTATTAATGTATTACTATTTTAATATTTAGTAATGTATTTATTAAGGCATTAATACTTTAGGAATGTATTTATTAATTCATTATTAATTTATTAATAATTAAATATGTTACATTATACATTAATATACTAATACTTTACTAATGTATTTATTGATTCATTTAATGTATTAAATGTATGAAATGAATTTTTTTATGATTATTTTAACAATGCAGTAATTAATATTGTATAAATGTATTACTTAATTAATACATTAACTTATTAATGCATTAATTAATTAATACTTTATATTATACATTGATGTAAATTAATAATTTAATTTATACATTATATTAATATAATAATTTGTTACTATTTTAGTAATGTATTTATTAATATAATAATGTGTTACTATTTTAGTAATGTATTTATTAATATAATAATGTGTTACTATTTTAGTAATGTATTTATTAAAGATATATTAATTAATTAATTAAATTAATACATTACAATATACATCAATGTCATTCATAGTCATGATTATAATAAATCATAATGATCCACCATAATCAATCACAATCATTTTCAATAAATATTAATACTTTAATAATATTTTTATTCATATATTATTACTTTAATAATGTATTATTAATTTATTAATATATTTTTGTATTAATATTTTAACAATGTATTAATTAAAAAAGTTTTAATGTACTAATTAATTCATACATTATTAATATTTAATATGTTACATTATGATTAATACTTTAATTTATATATTACAACAATGTAATAATGTGAATAACGTCTTTGGTGCGAATGCTGCGAATGAGGTCAGGTACAGCTTTCATTTGAATAAATCCCTGGAAATATTGGGTTTTGTATTTCTTAAGTGCTGACTTTGATATTTGTTGATCGATTAGTTTTTACAATTAAGAAATTTAAAGTAGCAAATTATACTGAAAATTTTGTATCACTACAAATTCTAACACGAAGATCAAATCAGAAGCATGTTACATTGAAAATTTTGACGTTGTCACTACTGACAATTCTACATGATCTTAAATAGTTAGTGACACGACATTACGACAAATCAATAATTCTCTAATTAAAGTGTGACAAAATTTAAACGGTATACCTTGGCCATGACCATAATCTTTCCACCAGAATAGAAATCTGTAAGGCATTGTTCGATCTAAGATGATTCAATCCAAAATTTGATGATTCAATCCCAACAATGGTACTATTGGTTATCATATAAGTATCAACGTGTTGTTATGTAGTTGAAAAAAATCAGATCCTTTCACGAAGTTACCTCTCATCATTAGTAAATTGGTTCAGAGGGGTCAAGCCCTTATATTAACCCCCAGCCAATGTTTAGAGGGGTTGTGCACTTGTATTAACTGCCAGCCAGATTTCAGAGAGGTTGCGCCCTATAACCCATTCTGCAGCCACACGTTACTTAGTAAAATCGTGCTCACAATATAACCACGACTTAGGCAACGAACGAGTGAGTACAACGATGATGCAGAAATGGTCAAGCAGGCAAAACTGCAGATTCTGATCATCATATTATTCCATTGACATTTTGTGGCTTCGCCTCCCGTTCTCCCTCAATGGAGAGTAGTCGTAACTGGTGCTGCTAGAAACCTCAAACTCCTTCATGCTTCAATTTTCTCTTTTTAATGTCTTCCGTTCGTGCAATTATATATGTCACAATGATGAAAATAGCGATGCCATTTGTCCCATTGATTCTACTCCATTTGTAATGAGTAGCATGCAAAATATGTTCAGAAATTAGATAAATTGGTAAATTGACCATTTGTAATGAGTAACATGCAAAATATGTTCAGAAATTACATAAATTGGTAAATTGAGATAAATTTCATAAACATGCGTTTATATGGAGATCTCCAATGTGAAGTAATTAAAAAGGGAAACAAATGGATTATAATTATGACTTTCCCATGACATTAGAATGGACTAATGGATCAAGAATTTCACTTTAAATTATTAATCTTCTTTTGACATAGTAACACATTAAAATTAAAAATAGTAACACATTAAAATTAAAAATATGATGTAAGAATTTCACTTTAAATTTTTAAGTTTTTTTTTGACATTAGTAACACATTAAAATTAAAAATATGATGTAAGAATTTCACTTTAAATTTTTAAGTTTTTTTTGACATTAGTAACACATTAAAATTAAAAATAATTAAAAATATGATGTAAGAATTGATAAAGTTAATGAACCACATAATCAAGTGAGAATGAACTTACTAATTAGAGAGGAGTTTTTTTTTACATTAACTACAGATTAAAATTAATAATATGATGTAAGGATTGATAAAGTTAATGAACTAGACAATCAGGTGAGAATGAACTTACCAATTAAAGAGGAGAGAGTGAAAATATGATGTAAGGATTGATAAAGCTAATGAACAACAATTAAGTTAGAATGAACTTACCAATTAGAAATTAGAGAGGAGTAAGTGAAAATATGATGTAAGGATTGATAAAGTTAATGAACTAGACAATCAAGTGAGAATGAACTTACCAATTAGAGAGGAGTGAGAAATATGATGTCACGATTGATAAAGTTAATGGACCACACAATCAAGTGAGAATGAACTTACCAATTAGAGAGGAGCTTCTTTTGACATTAGCGACACATTAAAATTAAAAATATGATGTAAGGATTGATAAAGTTAATGAACGAGACAATCAAGTGAGAATGAACTAACCAATTAAAGAGGAGTGAGTGAAAATATGATGTAAGGATCGATAAAGCTAATGAACAACAATCAAGTTAGAATGGACTTACCAATTAGAAATTAGGGAGGAGTGAATGAAAATATGATGTATGGATTGATAAAGTTAATCAACGAGACAATCAAGTGAGAATGAACTTACCAATTAGAGAGGAGTGAGTGGTTGATAATATTTAATATGGATTCAAGTCATTAATGGTTATTAGTTTTTTTTTTTTTTTCCCAAGGGCTTAGCATCTTGAATAAGGAACGAAATGAGCTAGCATCTTGAATAAGGAAATAAATGAGATTGAATGAATGATATTATGTGTAAGACATTCTTCTTAAAAGTATGTTTTACCTAAAAATTTGATTAGTATTGTTGGGCATTGGTTGTGTTTTAATTTTTACACACATAAGTGCCTATCGTAATTGGAACATCTTCATACAAAGTTGTGAAATGGTTATAACTGTAGAGATTTTCTCCCTTTTGAATTTTAACTCCATATTACTCTCTTATTTATTTAATATGCATCCTCATGGTGTGATAATGTAATATCAATAAACAATTTATGTTGTAGAGATGATACTAAGTTTTGGACTTTTTTTATACCTAAGTGTTTGTTTGGAGGAGTTGCAAATTAGTACTATGTGGTAGAATCCCAACAATGCATTTCCATTAAGTTTGATAATATTTATGAGTTGGTAAGTCTATGTGTGGAAAATAATAAATTTACTTTCGGACACATAGATTTTGTGTAGATGTAGATTTGTAAGTCATGATGTAGTGGATTGCTTCTAAATGGAACTTGTCATTAAAAAAGTGACTACGGGATAAGTCAAGGAATGGTGGCGAGGAGCCTTTTGGGCCTTAGTTTCATGTGAACATGTGAGTCTACCATATGGTTTGACAGATTATATGCTTAAGAAATGCATGCAAATCTGGACCTTCGTAAACATAGTGTATGAATGAAATTGTATGGCGGTTATTATGGGTATTGATACCATGAGACATATGATGCATAAAATGTAGTGGATTTCCTCAAGAAATGATAATGAAAGATAAGAAAAGACAATTTCTTAGGATATCACAACATAAATATGGGTATAGAGGGAAAATTCCAAAAAGAGATGGTATTTTCGATGATGATTCTGAATGGAGATGTAAAAAATATATGTGATGTGTTATATACAACAAAATTAAAGAAGAACCTTTATTTAGTAAGTCAATAGAAAATTTCACTATGGGTATTGACCAGTTAGGACCTCATCAAGCATGTAGTCCCAAATAAGTTGAACATCTACAAATGGTGTACCTTTCTTAAGATCTAGAATTGGAAGAATTTGTCACTAACATTGGTTATTTAGATTGCTCTCGGAATTTGCAGTGGGATACAAGATTTAGGGATGTGATAATGTTAGCATTGATTTCATCTTGTTCACACTCTAAAGTTCTATAATAGAACAAGTTTTTTTGCTAATATAATCTAATGGATACTACATGTGTGTGTATGCATCCAATTTTGTTGGTATGGAAATTGTTGTTCCCTTTGAGATCAGAGGGTTATAGGTTGTTGGGTTTACTCCATAAATTATTGGTTACCTGTACCACACCATCATTCACAATAACCTTATTTTTTTATCAAGACTCTACAACAGATTGACTAGGTAAAGACAATCAATTACATAAATCCTTATCGACATGCTTCTAATGAGTACTATGTTAGAACATAAACAATGCATATTTCATATTGGATTAGAATAAAATATGAGAGGAATAGTTTCTTTGAGACTCTTCCCTTTGCTATCAAGCATGTTTGTGGTGGATATGATCGTTGATGTTTGATCTTATGAAATTAATGGAAAATGATTAGATTTCATCTAGATGTGAGTATTAGGAGGACTTGTGGCATGCTTGAGTGACTTTATGCACATAAACTAATTGTCAACCTTTAGGTTGAAAGAAGAAGAAATGGGTGTTGAAAAGTAATTGATATCTTTATGAGAACCTAGCACTCATGGTATTAATGACCTAGTCGATCCAGGTGGATATTGGTGGCCACCCACCTATTCCAACTGGCTCCTCTAGAAATTTTTTAGTTCAACACGTTCTTTTGTAATTCTTTGTAATTGTGGGTTCTACACTTCCAGGGTTATCTGAAGCCTTGCACAACTTCTAGGTAGATATTGGTGGCCACCAACCTAATCCAACTAGCTTATTTTCGAAGTTTTCATGTCAATACATCTTTTTGTACTTTTAGGGTCGTTTTGGGGCCATAAATAGTGTATTTTTGGCTTGCGACAGCGAAATTGTAGACAAAGTCAGAGTTTAATAGAATAATGTGTATTTCTCTAAAAGAAATTTCCAATGGGCTATCACGCTCCTAAAATAGAGGTCGTATGAAAATTTTATGACCCCTAGAAGTTGAGGTACCAAATTAACCATAGGGGCCCACATAACTTTTGGTGTTTCCTCTCCTAGGGTTAGGTTTTTGGATGTCTAGGGTTTTGGCATTCACGAGTAATTTTAAAATGTCCTTTAGAGCCTCATTGTAATCATTCTTTTGATATGGATGCAATAGAATCCACAACTCTTCTCAGAGATAACTACCACCATTCGAGAAAGTTGTTTTGAGTTATGCAGTTTTATAGTTTCAACCTGTTTCATTTATTCAATAGAAGTTATTGTACACTGGATATATGTTGTTGTTATTCGTATCACTATGTTATTGTATTCATTCTATTATTCATTTTGTTCCATTCATAAATATGAATAAGTGGTATCAGAGTGGTCTGCTCTTGATATATTTTTCTCTATGCATGTCCTCGACAAGATCTAGGTACAAGAAGTTGGGACTCAAACTAATCGATCCTTTGCAATATTACTCACGTCGAACCCAAAAACAACCCATGGGGGACAAAAATAAAGATGATGGAGAGGGAGATCCTTTTAAAATGTTACTTGAGGAAGCCCTTGCATGAAAAAGGAACAAAATGATGGAAAACTTTAAACAGATCCTTCTATGACTACCCACAGGAGATGCACCTGCATCAAGTGGCCATGCAACCCCCTTCAAGGTATAGGTAAATTTTGATATTCTATTATTTGAAGGACTGATATATGCAAATGTTGTAGTTAAGTGGATGAATTTGCTCGAAGGGTATTTTTTGGTCCACAATTTTTCCGATAGGGAAAAGATTACTTTTTCACTCCTCAAGGTCGTCCCCCATGTTAAGGATTGGTGGGTTACTTAATCTGAGAAAAGGGCCATAGAGGAATCTATAATATTTGTGATCATGCATGTCATTAAACAACAATACTACCCTGTTGGAAGCTATGAGCACCAGTACACAAGATGGACCACCCTTCGTAAGGAAAGGGACTAGACAATACCATATTTCACCAATATTTTCCATACCCTCCTCACAAAATTGGGTATCAAAGACTCTGAGCGACATCTGGTGCTCAAATATTGCAGTTGTCCACATAGATACATTCAAACATAAATGGAGTTTCTAGACATTGCATCATTGGCTACAATTTATAGATATGTTGTCAATATCGATAAGAAATTAAAGCAGAAGAGGCGAGATTTTGGATCTGCAAACTCCTCACAGCTGAAGCAGGGCAATGGAGGCCCCAACCCACAAAAGAAGGGACATAGAAAATATGGCCACTCTCAAGAAAATTGGTCCAAGTCACAACACAAGAAGGTTAATGATAACTCGAAGGACATGGGAAAATGGTATGAATAAGATAAAATACCTTGGCACAACACCGAAGTAGCCAATTTTACAGGATAACAGAGGTAGCACCGCCTATCGTTATTTCTTTAATATCTGCTAAGCAATGAAGTAAGGTCATTTCATAGATCGAGAATCTAGTATTATTTATGATCCGTGCTCACAATAAGCAGAAGGTCTCCTCCACATTTGTGGCCTCTACATAGAGACTCTTTTTGCAGAAGAAGCAAGTGGATAGGATCATGGAAGAGTAAAAAGACATCTTCTCCTCACCCACTGGGATATCGACGCACTGTCAAGTCAAGAATCCAATTGATCTAAATCCTAGTGCACCTCTACCTAATGGACTAGTTTATCGCCACTTGCTGATGGAAAATGATGAAATAAAGAGTCATATCTAAGAGGTTCTTCAAAAGGGGAACATCAAACACAACTCCTCCCCTTGCGAAAGCCCGATTGTACTAGTGAAGAAGAAATATGGGACCTGGTGTCTCTTCATTGATTATAGAGCATTAAACGAAATCACAACGAGGAACCAATACCCAATTCCCATAATTGATGACCATATGGACCTACTCAAGGGGGGGAATTTCTTCAGTAAGATTGGCCTAAAGTATGTCTACCACCAGGGTCCATTGAACCAACTAATGTATGGAAGACAACTTTCAAATCTAAATAAGATCTATTCGAATGGTTGGTCATGCCCTTTGGCTTAACAAATGCACCAACCACTTTCATGAGGTTGATGGGTGATGTATTGAGACCCTTCACAAACTATTTTGTGGTGGTATATTTGGATGACATCCTCATCTTCATAAAAACTTAGGAGGGCAACATGCATTATATTCAGCATGTTTGGAGTACTCTGAGGCATCAAAAACTATATACCAACTTGGAAAAATTATCATTTGTCATGAGCATGGTCAAATACTTGGTATAAATTATTGATGAGCATTGGGTGCATGTTGATCCAGCTAAGATCCAATTCAATTGTGACTGGTGAGCCCCGACCACACTAACCAATATTCAGATCTTCTTAGGACTTGCCAACTTCCACCAACGGTTCATGCTGGGATTCTCCCATATTTCATGGGCCCTCATCTATATGACTAAGGGTGGTGGAAGGGAAACGTTCGTGTGGGGGAAGGAACAACAACAAGCATTTGATGATCTGAAGCATCTCTTATGCTCATCTCTAGTACTCTCCTTACCCGATCTGCAACAACCATTAGATATTGAGACTAATGCATCTGACTATGCTATAAGATTAGTTCTCACTCAACATGGTCATCTAGTAGCATACCATAGTGAGACACTCTCAAGTAATGATCGTAAATACCCAACCTATGACAAGGAAATGTATTACATTGTACAAGCCTATTGTCAATGGAAACATGACATTCTAGGAAAGTAGACAATCATCCACACTAATCAAAATCCTTTGCAGTTCATATAGACAAAAGGGAATTTGCAGAACGAATTCCATTATAAGTGGTCCACCTATCTACAGTAGTTCCATCTCAACATCAAGTATAAGAAAAAGAGCACAAATCGTGTTATTGACTACCTCAGTCGAGCTCCTGTGGCTACACTCACCGTAGTGCTCCATTCCTGTGGGCATGAGGCATCTTAGTGGCCCCAACTTTATCAACAAGATCCAGACTTCTCTACCACCTATCAGATCTTGGGCACAGGGGCAAATGTCACCAATTTTCAAATTCAATACGAAGGGTTATACCATCTAGGCCATCTCCACGTTCTTGCAAGAGAGAGTAAAAAGATAATTTTGGAGGCTCACTATATTCGGATGGAAGGACATTTTAGCATGGATAAAACTATGCTTGTTATACATAAACATTTTTATTGGCCAAAACGTCGACAAGACTTCAACAAGTATATCAGATCTTGCACTACTTGTGTCATTTCCAAGACAACCATCAAGAAGCAAGGCTTATACACCCCTCTTCCTACTCCCAAGAGGCCTTGGGAATACATGTCTCACCTTTCATCCACTAAGCAAGGAAATGATTGTGTATTTGTGGTAATTGATCGATTTTCAAATGTACCCATTCTCACAACCTCCGAGAAGAGCATCACGGTGGCAGTTACTTCCAAGATCTTCATCGAATGAGTGCGGGTCCATTTGCGGATACCACATACCATCATCTCTGATCAAGATAACAGGTTCCCCAACACATTTTGGTCAAGTCTTTGTTCACTGTTGGACACTAATCTCATTAAATTCACTACCTTCCACCCTCAAACCGATGGCCAAACAAAGGTTGTCAATTGGATGATTGTACACATATTTCGGATATATAACTCTAAGCATCAATGTACATGGGATGAGAGTCTTCCCTATGTTCCCCACAGCTACAACAATGATCTCTATAGCTTCATCAACCATAACCCCTTTCAGGTGGGGCTAGGATTCCAACCCTTGGGTCCCATTGATGTTTCACTACCTCTTGCAACAACATAGAAATATTCTTCTCATGTTCATTATGAGGCCAACAAAGCCATCAGATTCATTGAGCGGATTAAACACATCCTCCAACACGCCCATGATATTTTGCAGAAATCCAATGCTAAGTACAAGCATCTCCATGATCAACATTGGGTAACACACCAGTTTCAGGTGGGAGACAAGGTCTAGCTACATTTGTAGAAAGATCTCCTTACATGGGCCCATCAGAAGATATTCCCACTTTGCTATGGGCCTTACACTATCACCAAGGTTGTGGCTAGCAATTCTTTTGAGCACCTAAGAGACTGTAGAACAATTGAGACCAACAAAGCTCAACCCTGATTGCATGGAACATGCATCCACTAATTAGATAGTGGATACACAGATCAAGGGCACTTGCCAGTAGAGGATCCATCTTTATCATGTTGTCAAGGCAAGGTAACTCCTCCACCAACGCAAGTATCTTACTTGGGGCCAAATTCAATAGAAGTTTCATCACCTTATGGGGGAACTCAAGGAAATGGATACCATTGCATCCTAAGGTGAGAGGATTGATCCAGATGGATATTGGTGGCCATTCACAATTTTTAGTTCAACACGTTCTTCTATAATTCTTTGTGATTCTCGGTTATACATTTCGAGGGTTGTCTGAAGCCCTACACAGCTTCCAGGTGAAGATTGGTGGCCTCCCACCTAATCCAATTGGATTATTTTGGAATTTTTCATGTCAGTACATATTTTTGTACTTCTAGGGTCGTTTTATGGCCCTGAACAATGATTTTTTTTCTTTCCACAGTCAAACTGTAGTGAGAGTCATAGTTTGATGACATAATATGTAGTTCTCTCCAACTTGTTATCACGCACCTAAAAAGGAGGTCATATGCAAAATTTGTAACCCCGAGAAGTTGAGGTACCAATTTACCAATAGGGGCCCACATATGTTTTGGTGTTTCATCTCTTACGGTTAGTTTTTTTGATGTCTAGGTTTTTGACATTCATGAGTAATGTTAAAAAGGCCTTTGGAGCCTCATTATAATCATTTTTCTCAGACAAATGTGCGCAACATCCACAACTCTTCTCAGAGATACTTACCACCATTCGAGCAAGTTTCTTTTCAGTTCTGCATTTTTACAGCTTCAACCTATTTCATTTATTCAATAAAATTTATTGTTCACTCAATATATGTTGTTGTTCTTCGTATATCTCAAGTTAAAAAACTTAACCAAAAGAATCCCTATGATAGATGGATATATGTATAAAATTTGTATATTATTAAATTTAAATATTTAAATAAAATTTAAGTAATAACAAATATTAAATGAATATAAGTATATAATAATAGATTCCAATTAACTCAACTTAACTTAAATATATGATAACAAATGCTTGAACTTAAATTGATATAAGATAATTTTTATTATATATTAGTTAATATTAATTATATGTTAAAATATTTAATTAATTAATAAATTCAAACAAATATTAATTTAAAAATATTGTTAAAAATATTTCATTAATTTAAATAATTTCATAAAGTGTTTTTTTTTCACGATAAAAAAAAATATCAAAACAAAAAGATTTTTTTTTAAGTTATTAATTGTTTAATATTTTAATTACCCCTTTTTTCTTTGCATAGCCTTTAAATTCCTATTTTCTAGTTTTCCCTCTCTTGTTTTAAACCTTTTTTTTATCTTATATTTAACCCCTAACTTCTTCCCCTATTCAATCAACGTTCTTCCATTTCCCTTTTTTTAACCTTTATATTCACATCATTGTTTTCGAATAATTTAACTTTTCAATATTTTATTATTATATATGTATATATATTAATTAGAATTTAGTATAACAATATTTTCATATTAAATTTCCCCCTTTTTTTTTTTTTTTTTTTTTTTTTTTTTTTTTTTTTTTTTTTTTTTTTTTTTTTTTTT
>ML779272.1:513750-531286 GCA_009831015.1 Picea engelmannii | reverse complement strand
CTAGTAATCCTTAATTTTCTTTAAAAATTACTTTAGAATATAATAAATATTCTTTTATATTTTCTTTTTTTTCAACTTCTTTTCTTTATTTTATAATCCCTTCTTATTTCAAAATTTTAAAAAGTGCTTCACTACTTTTATTTTTAATTTTTATAACATATAACTTTTAAAAGTATCCCTTTTTCTTATTTCTCTAATACTCCTTAATCTTCCCTAAAAGATACTTTTAGACTTATTTTTTTAAACCTTACACTTTATAATACTCTTTTATGTGGTGTGGTCTTTGGGAATATAATAATAGTCCTCTTTATCTTTTGATTCCGATAAGTCTTCAATTAAAATATTTAATATAAAAAAAAACCTTGGGTACTTCAATAAAAGGTAATACTATTTTCTTCTTCTTTTAATATAAAAAATACCTTATATATATCTTAACCTTCAATGTTTAAAATTAAAAGACATTATATGTATGGACACGACTTCTAATTGGAGACTATATGGACCGGAAGGCGAAGTGGTATATTCAATTCCTTTTCTTTTTTTTTGATGATTGTACGGATGAGTACGGGTGGACACGCTGAGATGTATGGAAGGCAACGAAAGTGGCTATATGGAAGGCTGGCGACTGTTGCACAGTTCAGAACAAAGTAATTCCCTTTTTTTTTTTTGATGATTGTACGGATGAGTACGGGTGGACACGCTGAGATGTATGGCAGGCAACGAAAGTGGTTGTATGGAAGGCTGGCGGCTGCTACACAGTTCAGAACAAAGTACAGATAACGGGTTAAATTGACTGGGTCAAATGTAGTGAACCAATCACAAGAACGGGTTAAATTGACCGTACGGTACAACTCTGAAGTTTGGCGGCTGTACGAATTTATATTGTTGTGGTACAGTTGGTAATTTTAAACTGTATGAAATCAATTCTAATCGATGCATGTACAGTTTGCAATAAAATGGTGACTGTATGGAAAATACTTAAATTCGGACTTTGACTGTATGGACTTCTGACTAGACAGTCCAAAACAATACAAGTGTCAAATGTATGGCTATGTAGTACGACGGTTGCAGAACTAGGTCAAATGTACGGCGGTGGCTGCAGAACTGGGTCAAATGTACAGTTTGTAATTAATTTTTAATTGGGACTTTAGCAACAGAGACCCGTACAGAATGGTACTGCGGTGTTGAATTAATTGGAGATTGTACGGGCTATTGCAGAGTACAAATGGTGCATAATTTTAGCCAATTAATTTCTATATGGATGTTGAATTTAATTTCTTTGTCTGTTGACATTTGTAAGAACATAAAAATGATGGCAATATTGTACAGTGGAAGGATTTGTAATTTATTTATTTATTTTTTTCTTCGATTTCAATTTCTAATTTGTAGTGAAAGAATTTCAGAGAACTCTGAATTTCTCTGTTTATTTTGTAATTTCTTTTATTGATTTTTTTTTTTTTTTTTTTTACAATGATCTGGCAATGGAATAATCTTTTCTTAAACAACTATTTCTGTTTTTTTTATTTGGACTTGCAGCGGAATATTTTTCAATGGACTTCTGAGTTTATATGGCTAAAGACCTGAATTGGTCAAAGACCAAAGTTCCTAAGACTTTGAAATTGAATGGCCAAGGGCCTGATTGGTGGTCAAAGACCAGATTTCTCAGAGAAACTCTGAAACGATAGGTTTGGCTAAAAGCCGAATCAGACAAGATCTAATAAAGAACTGGCCAAAGGCCGGGATCAGAAAAACGCAACTCTGATACCAAATGAGACGAACAAAGTTCGCTCACACAAGAATTATCCAAAATACTTGGAATATAACAAAGCAATCCATATAGGACTGTAAACAATAAATGAATAATAAGATATAAGATATGAGATAGATAAGATGATTACAATTGAGAAATGAGGGCTTGTTTATATACCCCCCTTTACCAATAGTCATGTCCTTTGAGACATGACCATTCATTATTAATAATTATTATTTATTAACTATTATTATGTTATGAATATCGATTTATGTATATTTATGTTCATAACATGTGATTTGTAGAAATTCGCATATTCTTTTGAATAGTATTCTCCTCCTCCATCTAACCTTAGAATATTCACATATTTCCCACTCTGTTTTTTAGCTTCAACCTTGAACTCCTTGAACTTTGCAAAGGTTTTAGACTTGTGTATGAGGAAATAGATCCACATTTTCTTGCTAAAATCATCAATAAATTTTAGAAAACAAAAGATACCACCTATTGAATTTGTTTGCATTGGTCCACATAGGTGTTGTTTAGCTTGAGTGGAGGACTTTGAAAAGCTAGTTCTCTTATGTTTTCCAAGAATGTAAAACTCACATGGGGGATTTTTGTCTTTAAATATAGGTAGACCTTTGACCATGGAGTGCTTCTACAAGAGGCTTAGACTCTGAAAGGGAATATTTCCAAATATTTCATGCCAAATCATAGTTTCATTGGGTGTGTATGAACTTTGTGCATAAGATTGGGTCAGATTTGTAGTTCCAAGGGTTAGGGGAAACATTTTATAACTAGTCATGTGGATTTAAGAAATCAACTTTCTGTTGGGATATTTGTCATATATCCTACATGATGCTCTTTCAAAAAGTACCTTATAGACATTTTCAAATCGTTGTCCTACACTTAAGAGATTATGTTTCAGATATGGAACGTGATAGACATTCTTTATCTCTTTCTTTACATCTTGTTTAGTGAGAATAGGTACAGTTCCTTTAGATTGAAATTTTACTAAAGATTCATCTCCAAGTGTAATATCAGATGAAATGGAATAATCAATGCAAGAAAGTAAATATGTGTTACTTTTCATGTGATTATTGCATCCACTCTCCAGCAACAATAGGTCCTTGTGTTGTTCTTCAGTTTTGTGAAAAGAGAGAAACATCCCATTATATGTGTATCCTTCATGATTTGAGACATGTTCTCTTCCTGAGTGTTGATCCACTTGCTTCTTCCTGCATTCATATTCATAGTTCCCATACTTTTTGCAGTAATAGCATTATATGATTGTGTTGTCATTAGATCTCCTCCCTCTACCTCTTTAAGCCTGGAAATTATGATGTTGATTTTGATGTCTGTGACCTTCACCTGAGTTATGGGTTCTTAGAATTATTCATCTTCCTATGTAACCTCTACCTCTCCCTCTGTTGAAGGAGAATTTATTCTTGAAGGCATTAGTTATTGACTCATATTCTATATGTAATCTAGTCTCATGTGACAACAGAGAACCCCTGAGTTCATCTATTGAAAAATTTGACAGATCCTTAGATTCAAGGATGGCCATAACAACCATCTCATATTTCTTTGGAATACTTCTGAGGAATTTATCAACAATCACTTGACCATGGATGGCTTCACTAGTCAACCTGATATGGTTTACGATTTCCATGAATCTCGTCATAAATTGATCAACATTTTCAGACTCTATCATTTTTAAGTTCTCGAAATGTATTCTCAAGGTCTGCAACTTGATTGTTTTGGCATTGTCATTTACCTGGTAGGTTGTTCTTAGAATGTCTCAGGCCGAGGTAACAACACCTACGATTTTGAGAAAATCGATTCATCCACTAAGTTATGAATCCACAACTTGGACTTATTCTCTCTTTTCCTTTATTCTTTTTGAGTAGTTCTGTCTAGATTGGTCATGGTAGCTAGATCTGTTGTATTTGGTTCCACATAGCCATGATCCACTAAATGTTGGATTACTAAGAGGGGGGTGAATCAGTAATAGAGTAATTTAATCCTTTTTAACCATACAATCTAAGTGTTATACCAATGTAGAATTATCATACAATAACTTCAGAGTAAATAAACAATGAACAAATGAACAAACATACATATACACAGTACACCAGTGTTTTACATGGAAACCCAAATCGGGAGAAAACCACGAAATGTTTTTTCTTATATGTCTTGAATAATTACATTCATTGGAAGCACCAACTTCCTTTGTTTTCCAGCTGCAACTGGAAGGAGACTCCAACCCCCTAGTTTCTCAGGCTACAACCTGAGGGAAGCTCCAACTCCGCAATTCTCTGGCTACAACCAGAAGGAGGCTACAATCAGAAGGTGGCTATAACCACCTGTATTTGCGCCATCCTGCCACCCTGAAGTAGAAGTAGAATGATGAAACCACTTTCAACCTGTGACTGTGAGATATATCATTGTAAACCTGTACCAATAAATATGAACCATGCATCAACCAGGCATCAACTTGTACCTCAACCTGTAACATAAACAAGTGCATCAACCATGTACCAACCTGTAATCAACTTGTACCATAAAAAAGTACATCCAACCATGTACCAAGTATGTACCAGTCATGTGTCAACTACTCATCAACTATGACTCATCAATATGTATCAAAATCATCAACTATACACCTCATGTATGTGTCAACTCATCAACTGCTTGTCTCAACCATGTACTCAACATGTACCTCAACCAAAATCCCTAATCAATTTCATCATCCAAATATGATTTGTAGATCTATAATAGACCTGGTGTATATGATCACATTCCTTCAAACCTTCCTTAACTTCAACAATAAGAGACTAGCATTTTCATCAAACTTTTCTTTAGTTACACATGCCTAGTTTTGGATTAGTCAACAACCCTAACTTGAAGTATTAATAAATTTGTACCTATAATGTATAAATATCTGAAACCGATATACATTGTTCTTCAGTGTGTTTTATGAAATTCCTCTAGGTGTCACTACTTGGAACCTCTTAGAAAATGAGTTATAGCAAAAATGACATACCTTGTTAAATTATGTCTTATTCTAGAGAGTGACCTTATAGAGAGTGCCCCGCATGGAATGTTTGTTGAATTGATCTAAAAATGTTACACAACATAGTAAATGTTGTAACCTAACCAACACATTTAGTTTCACTGAATTTGGATATATTATGAATAATTTATGACTTTTTTACCCAAAACACTTGTTTTTGACTAGTTTCAGGACTAGCCACAAACCCTATTTTCCACAGAGTGTAACTCCACAAATACAATGACCCATAGGATGATTTGTTTACCACATATACTTGGATATATTTTCTCAATGGCATAGCAATTTCACGGTCTGAATCATTATAGAAAAATTGTTATAGAGAAAATGGTGGGATGACCTGTAAATAACATACCTTAGAAAGCATCATCAAAAGAATTTATCTTTTCTTGCATCTTGGCCTTTTTTTCTTCACCTTCCCTAAGAATTTCTGCTTATATATCCTTGGTTACCTCAAAAACCTATAGATATTCAATATGCTCAAGTGTGATTAAAATGAGAGAGCCTTGCCTCTTATTTATACTCTCCAAGTAGCTTCCTTAAAAACATCTTCTAGGTTGCTTGGCCCCACTTTCCTTATTTTAGGGTTAACCCACTTCTAATTTCTCCATTAAATTTATTATTGAAATAATTTATTTTGTATTCACTTTGAATTATAATACAATAATTACTTCACTTTATTATATACCTTTTAAAAACTCTTAAACCACTTTGACTACTTTGACCTTTTGGGGCTTCTAGATGACATATGAGGGTCCTCCAACTTCGTAAGGCCATAACTCTCAAACCGTGAGGAGTTATGTGACGGTCCACATACCACCATAAATGGAATGACATGTACTATCCATATAGAATATTATTATCTGAAAATATATCATAACTTATACTGTTATGCATAAAAAAAACTTAGGTCCATTACCCAAACCTGGGGTGTCCAACTTCTCATGGCCATAACTCTCTAACCGTGAGGAGTTATGTGACGTTCCACATACCACTGGAAATGGAATGACAAGAACTATCCATCCAGGATAGTTTACCTGACAAATTCATTGTCCTTCATCTCATTATTCTACAACTAAGGATGGGTTCTTTTACTCTGCAAAGTGTCTTCCCGTGAGGGTTTTCACCATAAGGGGACCACTTTGGAGTTCATCCATATTTACTTCTTATCAACCATGAAAAAACAATAATGAGTTATCTTTACATCAAACAATATTTTTCCATTACCCAAACCTTTGTGTTGTGGGGCTTTATTCAAGGGTTGACATCAATGACAACCAACCTTAATGAACAATCTCCCCCTTTGGCATTGATAGAAACACTCTGATGCAATACTGAAATAATATCACTCATGCTCCCCTTGAAACCATGCCTCTGTCCTCTATATATGATAAATTTTCCTTTGTCCTCTACATCTGATAAATATGCTCCCCCTGGAACGATGCCTCTGTTGTTTGCTGCATATGATAAATCTTTCCCCCATTGTCATCAAGGGAAAATGTATCTTTCCATATGGGGTTGCTCCCCCTAATTGAACTGTCCTCTTATAGTGCTTTCTCATGTACATCTAAGACATATAAGATAAGAATTCAAAAGGCATTCATTTTGGAATAGAAATAACTCCAAGTCTTTGGCAAATATATTCAAAAGCTTCTTGTGGAAGTGGTTTTGTAAAGTTGTCTGCCACTTGTTCTTTTGTGTCCACATACTCAACTATGATGTTCTTTTCTGCACCTTATTCCCGTAGAAAGTGATACTTGATTGAAATTTTCTTCGTCTTGGAGTGCATCACTAGGTTTTTTGAGATACTGATGGCATTTGTATTATCATAATATATTGGAATGGGCTCATCATACTCAACCTTTATATCTGTCAAAGTTTGTTTCATCCAAAGAACCTGTGTAGAACATGTTGATGCTGCAATATACTCTGCCTCGGTTGTAAATAGAGATATTGATGATTGTTTCTTGCTTAGCCATGATACTAAACACTCACCTAAGTAGAACATCGTTCCACTAGTGCTTCGTCAGTCATCAATACAACCTGCCCAATCTACATCTGTGTAGGCAATATGTGATAGATCTTTTTCTTTTGGATACCATAATCCAAACTCTTTTGTTCCTTTGAGATATTTGAAAATCCTCTTTACTTATAATACATGTGATTCCTTTGGTTCTGCTTGAAATCATGCCACATGTCGAACTTCTTGCATTACATCTCGTCTGAACATTGTCACATATAGTAGGCTTCCAATCATTGACCTATATTGCCTATGATCTGTAGACTTTGAATCATCATCTTTGCTCAACTTACAAATGGTTTTCATGGAAGTGATAACTGGTTTGCAATCTTTCATTCCAAACCTCTTTATCATTTCTATGATATACTTGGTTTGAGAAATAAAAATTCCTTAGTTGCTTTGACATATCTGAAGTCCCAGAAAGAAGGAAAGTTATCCAAGTAACGACATTTCAAATTCATTTTGCATGTCTTTTGAAACTTTATGGCTTAACCTGTCATCATCACTACCAAAAATAATATCATCAACATAAAATTCAATTAATAAAATGTTACCTTGACTTACCTTGATATAGAGATTATTGTCTGCATTTCCTTTTCTAAACCCTGCCTGCTGCAGATACTTATCCAATCTGGAGTACCATGCTCTAGGAGCCTGTTTTAGACCATACAAGGCCTTATTTAATTTCCATACATAGTTTGTGTTCTCTGACAATTGATATCCTTCTGGTTGTTCAATGTATACTTCTTCTTCAAGTTCCCCATTCAGAAAAGTTGATTTTACGTCCATCTGATATACTTTAACATTTTTGGAGCATGCATAAGATAAAAGTAAACGAATTGCTTCCATTCTGGCAACTAGGGAAAATGT
Source organism: Picea engelmannii (assembly GCA_009831015.1). NCBI lineage: Eukaryota > Viridiplantae > Streptophyta > Pinopsida > Pinales > Pinaceae > Picea > Picea engelmannii. The sequence goes on along the minus strand of ML779272.1, from coordinate 523,576 downwards.
CTCTTCAAAGTTGATTCCTTCAATCTGTGCATATCCTTTACATAACAATCTAGATTTGTTCCTTTTAACCTGTCCATCTTCATTCAATTTATTCTTTAAAACCCATTTTGTGTCGATCACATTCTTATTCTTTGGTCTTGGAACCAATTCCCAAGTGTCATGTTTCTCTATTTGATCCAATTCTTCATCCATGGTATTATTCCAAAATTCATCCTTGCTGGCTTCTCCAAAACACTTTGGTTCAATTGTAGATAAGAGTGTCAGGTGTGTTTCTTCTGGTGAATGGATGTTTCTTCTAGTCTCAACTCCTACATCTTTTTTTCCAATAATATGATCTAAATGATGATTCTTCTGCACTCGTTTGCTAGGTGTCTTTGGAGATACTTTCTGAACTTTCTCTTCTTTCTCTGTTGGATTATCTTCATCTTCATTTTCATCTTCCTCTTCTACTTCTTTTTCATCTTCTTCCTCGAAAAGTTGCTACATTTATTTGTTTTCTTCTTCCTTTGGTTATGGTCTACATGTTTCATCAATTATTACGTTGATGCTTTCCACAACTTTGTTCAATCTTAGATTGTAACACTTGTATTATTTCCTTGTACATGAGTAGCCAACAAGTATTCCTTTTTCCACACAAGAGTCAAAGTTTCTCATTCTTCCATCTTCTCTTTTGATGTAGCATTTTCTTCCAAAAACTCTGAAGTGCTTCACATTTGTCGGTCTTCCTTTCCATAGCTTGTAGGGAGTTTTATTAGTGTTGTTTCTGACCATTACTCTATTTTTAATGTGAACTGTTGTATGCATTGCATGTGTCCAAAATATATTTGTCAATTTGGAATCCATTAGCATTGTTCAAACCATTTATTTTACTGTCATGTTCTTTCTTTCAACAACTCCATTTTGTTGAGGTGTCCTAGCAACGAAGAATTGTCTTTTTATTCCATGACTGCTACAATATTCCATAAATTCATTTGAAGTGAACTCTCCTCCATTATCAGATCTCAAACATTTTATTCTTGAATCCATCTCATTTTCAATCATTTCCTTGTAGATCTTGAAGTTTTCAAAAGATTCTGACTTGTTCTTGAGAAAGCAAACTGCAGTCATTCTTGTATAATCATCAACTAATAACATAAAGTATTTTTCACCTTTTAAGCCCTTTGTTGTAGTTGGTCCAACTAGATCAGTGTGCACAATTTCCAATGATCTTGTTGTTGAATATTCGTTTGATTTGAACCTAGTCTTTGTTTGTTTTCCTTGTTGACAATGCTTTCATAAAGTGTTGGTTGGTTTCGTGATCTGGGGTATTTCTCTGACTGCTTCTCTTTTGCTGACTTTAACAAGGTTATCAAAATGCATGTGGCCCATTCTTCTATGCCATAGCCAACTTTCATCTTCCTTTCTTAGAAAACACTTTTTGTTTCCAATTTCACTTAACACATATATGTTGTTTGAAGTTCTTGCAGTTGTACCAACCAATTTCCCTGAACCTTCTTTTCTTATCTCACACTTTTCTTAATCAAAAGTAAGTTTATGACCTTGGTCACACATTTGACACACACTTAGAAGATTATGTTTCATATCTTCTACTAGTAGAACATTTTGTGCCTTTTCATTCTTGTTCCCAATTCGGATTGTCCCTTCTCCAATGATTTTGGATGAATTATCATTTCCAAAAGAGACTGATCCATTTTTTTCTTTTTGTAATGTAAGAAATTTGTCTTTATCACCTGTCATGTGTTTTGAACATCCACTATCAACATACCAACCATGATTTTTCTAGTTAGCTTGTAGAGTGACTGTGCATTCTTCATTGTTATACTGATCCTGTTTTTTTATCCATGTCATTTTCTGAGGTTTGTGTTTGTGACTGTTGTTATTCTGTTGAGGTTCTTTAGGAGGGACTGTCATTTTGCAATCCTTGGCCATGTGTCCAAAATTGTTACACTTGTAACATTCCACTTCAGTTCTTAAAGATTCAAACATGTTGTAACTTTTTCTTTGTGTGTCATTAGGTCTCCATGAATAATCCCTTTATGTATATCTCTCAAAGTTTTTAGTGTTCATGTTGTCATCTCTGCAATTCATAGCTTTATGTCCAAAATTATTACATGCATAACATAAAACAAAAAATATAGTTTGACACCTGGGAGTTGAAGATATTCTGAAAGGAGGTGCTCTTATGAATCCTTCTTCTTCTTGAGGCCTATATGTCTATTGTTGATTCTGAAATCTGAATTGTCTTGGTGAAGGAGTGTCCCTATAATCTTCCTTGTATATCTTCCTATCCTCTTTGATTGTTTCTGCATAGATCTTTGGATTTGTTTCTTGCTCTGTTGTTTTGGAGTTTGATCTATTTTATGTCTGATTGTATCCAAGTCTAGACTTGTCAAGATGAGATTTTTGACTACTTATAATGTCATCCATAACTTTCGAGCTATTCTGCATATTTTTCTTTGGAATATCCTTTCTTAGTGTGACAACCTCTGCTTCCAAGTTTCCAATGATGTTATTTTTTTCTAGTTGTTCTTTGAGTGTTTCTTCAATTCTTTTATCTTATTCTATTTGAACCTTCAATTTTGTGATCATTTGTTCTAGTTCTCGAGGTTCATTTTTCTTGTCTAGTTCTGCTTGTAGTTTCTTTTTTTTCTTCTTTTCTCTTCTAATAATTTCTATGGCACACATTAATTCTTCTTAATAGTCAACTTCTACCTCTTCAATTTCTTCTTTGAATTCTTCACATTCCTCTTCGGCTTCTTCAGAGTCTTTTACTACCATGAATAGAACTCTTCATGTCTCATTGTCACTGACTTCATCTTCATCTGATGATGAGATGTCTTCTTTGGTGTATAAGCTTTTCTTGAAAAATTTCTTTGTAACTTTTTTTCCTTTATATGTATGTTTTCCTTTTGATTAACCTTCATCATTTCTCTTTTTCTTATGACAACATTTGTTAGCAAAATGACCAATACCATCACAATTAAAACAAATTAAAGGGAGATTACCTCTATACCTACCATTGGTTCCCTTGTTCAGTCTCTTGACAAAGTTGGCCACTTCTTCATCATCTTCTGAGGCGTCATTGTTGCTACTATATTCTTCTTGTTCCTTTTTCTTTTGCTTTGATTTTTTGGATGCCTTGAAGGCTGCTTCTTTTACATATGGATTTGCCTGCTCAGTTCTCATTTCATATGCTATGAAGATTCCATGCATTTCATCCATGCTTATTGAGTCCAGATATGATCTTTCTTCTAGTCCTGATATCTTAGGTTTGAATCTCATACAAAGAGATATTAGTATCTTTTGAACAATTACAGATTCTTCAATTTTTTCTCCCAATCCTATGATTGCATTCACTGTTTCATCGAATCGTCATAAGTAGGCTATGATATCTTCATCTTCCTTCACTTTTAGTTGTTCAAACTGACCTCTGTAAGTCTGAAGCTTTGTTTCTTTGACTTTTGTATCTCCTTCATAAATATTTTGAAGCTTGTCCCAAATCTCTTTAGCATATTTACAGTGTGAAAATTTGGTGAATATTGTATCACCGAGACCATTCAAATGTGAATTTGTGGCTTTGGAATTATTCTCACTGAGTTTTACTACTTTGTCATTTGTTGGTGGCACTGTTGGTGCTGTGTATCCATCTACAATTGATTGTCAAACTTGAAATCCCTGTTCCTGTATATATGTCCTCATCCTTATGCTTCAAAAAGAATACTTATGTCCATCAAATTGTGGTATTCAATTTTTATATCAGTTGGTACTCTCCATGATCTACCTTTCAGTGGTTAAACTGATTTCTGAAGGAACTTGCTCTGATACCAATTGTTGGATTACTGAGAGGGGGTGTGAATCAGTAATAGAGCAATTTAATCATTTTTAACCATATAATCCAAGTGTTACATCAATGAAGCATTATCATCCAATAACTGCAGAGTAAATAAGAAATGAACAAATGAACAAACATAAACATACATAGTACACCAGTGTTTTATGTGGAAACCCAAATCAGGAGAAAACCATATAATCATTTTTCGTATAGGTCTTGAAGGATTACATTCGTTGGAAGCACCAACTTCCTTTGTTTTCCAGCTGCAAATGGAAGGAGGATCCAACCCTCTAGTTTCTCAGGCTACAACTTGAGGGAAGCTCCAACTCCCCAATTCTCTGGCTACAACTAGAAGGAGGCTACAACCCCCTATGTTCTTCAACTACAACTGGAAGGTGGCTACAACTACCAGTCATTTCCCCATCCTGCTAGCCTGAAGTAGAAGTAGAATGATGAAACCAATGTCAATCTGTCACTATGAGATATACCATTGTAAACCTATACCAACAAATCTGAACCATGCATTAACCATGCATCAACCTGTACCTCAACCTGTAATCAACATGTACCATAAACAAGTGCATCAACCATGCACCAACCTGTACCAAATAACCTGTAATCAACTTGTACCATAAAAAATCGCATCCAACCATGTACCAAGTATGTACCAATAATTATCAACTACTCATCAACTATGACTCATCAATATGTACCAATATCATCAAATATACACCTCATGTATGTTCCAACTCATCAACTACTTGTCTCAAACCTGTACTCAACATGTACCTCAAGCAAAAGTCCTCATCAATTTCATCATCCAAATATGATTTGTAGCTCTATAATAGACCTGGTGTATATGATCATATTCCTGCAAACCTTACTTAACTTCAACAACAAGAGACTATCATTTTCATCAAACTTTTCTTTAGGCTCACATGCCTAGTTTTGGATTAGTCAACAACCTTAACTTGAAGTAATCATAACTTTGTTCCTGTAATGTATAAATATCTAAAACTGATACACAATGTTCTTCAATGTGTTTTATGCAATTCCACTAGGTGTCACTACTTGAAACCTCTAATAAAACAAGTTAAATAAAAAATGGCATACCTTTCTGAATTCTGCCTTATTCTAGAGAGAGACCTTGTAGAGCAAGTCCCACATGAAGTGTTTATTTAATTGATCAAAAACATATTACACAACATACTACAAACTATACCTAAACCAACACATTTGGTTTCACTGAATTTGGATCTTTTATGAAGAATTTATGACGTTTGTACCTGAAACACATGTTTTTGACTAGTTTTAGGACTAGCCACAAACCCTATTTTCCACGGAGTGTAAATCCAAAAATAAAATGACCCACAAGCTAGATTTTTTTCTACGGATACTTGGATATGTTGTCTCAATGGAATAGAAATTGCACGGTCTGAATCATTATAGAAAAAAATTTATACCGAAAATGGTGAGATGACATGTAAATAACTTACCTTAGAAAACACCATCAAAAGAATTTATCCTTGCATTTTGGCCTTCTTTTCTTCACCTTCCCTCAGAATTTCAGCTTAGATATCCTTAGTGACCTTAGACACCTATATATATTCAATATGCTCAAGTGTGATTAAAATGAGAGAGCCTTGCCTCTTATTTATACTCTCCAAGTAGCTTCCTTAAAAACATCTTCTAGGTCACTTGGCCCCACTTTCCTTATTTTAGGGTTAACCCACTTCTAATTTCTCCATTAAATTTATTATTGAAATAATTTATTTTTTATTCACTTTGAATTATAATACACTCATTACTTCAATTTATTATATACCTTTTAAAATCTCTTAAACCACTTTGACTACTTTGACCTTTTGGGGCTTCTAGATGACATATAAGGGTCCTCCAACTTCGTAAGGCCATAACTCTCAAACCATGAGGAGATATGTGACGTTCCACATACCACCATAAATGGAATGAAATTTACTATACATATAGAATATTATTATCATAAAATATATCATAACTCATACCGTTATCCATCAAACAAACTTGGGTCCATTACCCAAACCTGGGGTCTCCAACTTCTCATGGCCATAACTCTCTAACCGTGAGGATTTATGTGAAGTTCCAAATACCATATGAAATGGAATGACAAGAACTATCCATCTAGGATAGTTTACCTGAAAAATTCATTTTCCTTTATCTCATTATTCCACAATTAAGAATGGGTTCTTTTACTCCACAAAGTGTCTTCCCATGAGGGATTTCAACATAAGGGGACCACTTTGGAGTTCATCCATCTTTACTTCTTATCAACCATGAAAAGACAATAATGAGTCATCTTTACATCAAACAATATTGGGTCCATTACCCAAATCTTTGTGTTGCGAGGCTTTCTTCAAGGGTTGTCATCAATGAAAACGAACCCTAATCAACATTGGATACCACCATTCTTGTGCGTGTAAGAAGGATCTCATTTTGAGAGACCAAAATTAATAGTTATTTCCAAGAATAATTGTCCCTTGTGTTGGTCCTAAATTGTTAGAGGTGGCCATTTAAAAAAAAAAAACAGAACAAAAAAATAGGGATAAAATAAATTACCACTAATACTTCTTGATGCAGACAGATAAGACCTCTTCCTGTTTCTCATGCATAAAATCAGGTCTGTGAAGTTCTCTACGTGACTTCAGGTCGAAAAATGTTGGCGATACCACTTCTTTATCAACTGCATCCCTTTAATGTAAAAAATGATCCATATGAGTTTACTCAAGAGCTTATTTCCTTTTTAACAGAAAAAATAATAATTTAATGTTAAATAATCATATGACCAAGGGATGAAAACCAGGTGCTCCGGTCCTTTGGGCTCTGGGCATTTCAAGACATTAAAACCTCATATCCTCTGAATAGTTGAATGAGAAAATTACTAAACAAAGGCAAATTTCAATGGTCCTCGTTGATCTAAGATCAGTGACTCACAATTACTACGGGACTCTAGACTTCAGAGCCGTCCACCACTCTAATTCACAATAATCGTGAAGTCTCAAAGAGGTGAACCATACAGAGAGGTACAGATCCAGCGATGCTCAAACCTCAGCAAACCAACAACCAATAAACTTTTTGTAATTCCATCCTTCGATATTTCTCGCCTTATAACATGCACAAACCTCTGGAGTGTCGAATCTCCAGAGTGACGAAGGCTATATCCCAACGGTTCACGTGTCTTTTGGAATGAGTGGTCAGGATCCACTGTGGGTTTCGTCCTTTGAGGATCTTCAAATCACTTCTTCATAGTTCTCCCAACATATCAGACCTACAAAATTCCAGATTGTTTCCATGTGTCCAGTATGATCCACAACTTGGATTTACTCTGGCTCTTCGAAGCTTCGTGAGTTCTTGACCCAACACACCTTATTTATTCCAGAGTGCTCGTGCTTCAAATCTCCAGACCGCTTTCAATTTTCTTCCATGTGGCCTTTACACAGATGACCTGGATGCACTCCTCTCTTTGGAGCTTTGGGAAACTAGTTACCCTTAGCACCTATTCTCTAATTCTTCTGAAGTAAGATATCTCCAAACACTGGGATCTTCTGACACGTGTTTACTAGATCCAATAGTCCAGATTCAATTTGGATCTTTGGGACTTCAAGAACATACACACCTTCTCGACCAAATATAAAATTCACTGAATACATGAAGTCCCCTTTGTCTTCTCTACATGTGTTCGAGAGCTATGACCTTTGCTTAATCCTTTGGGTGCTAGTGTCACCTTGTAATATCGACGATCTTGTTTAAATGGACTGTGAATATCGAAGAATAGGAATGATTTCATAGCTTAAACTTGCTTGTGATTTATATTTCCTCCCAATCTCTGCAATGCAAAGATGCTCGTCCATTGTAGAGTTGATGTCCATTGTTGATCTATTTATCTACCGAGATCAACGATCCTGATGGATTACGGAGTCTGAACCTACACACACTTTAATTTTCTTCTGGATCTCTATAATGGATCTTCGTCATCGATCTACCTTCACTGAGATTTGAGGGTCATTGATTAATTGATTGACGATTTACCCATTTCCTTGATCTAACAAATATTGTCCCTCATACTGAGATATAATGGTCGATATGTGTTCAAATCCTCTGCGCACTAGTCATCCTATCTAGTCTTGATATAATGGACCAGATCTGTTCTCGCGATCGATCTAACTGTTGTTGTAGATTCTCCTCTGCTACTTCTGTGTTTTCCTCCTGAAGAAGAGATTTTAGAAATTCTCAGTCTCTTCATCTTTTGAATCTCCTTCTGCAGGTCCACCTCCATGTGTCATGATTTCTCCAACACTCTTTTGAGCAGACTTCTCTCCAAGATCTATGAATATTCTTACCTCTTGTGCCCTAATACCATGATAAAACAAGAAACTATGCAAGAAACAAGAAACAAAGTAGATATAATCGGGAATAAGAATGTGCATAGAACAATTGTATTAGATGATAGGATAAACTTATAAAGAGGAAACAAAACAACCAAATCAAGAAGTCAGGAACAAATCCTAATGACTGGTATAGCTGGAGAGAATAGTTGGCAGTGTACAATCATACACTATTGAGGTTACAACTAACACAACTAGCATCATCATTTTGTTTCAGGTATGGCAAATTTAATTGATTAATCTTCAACTCAGCCCCCACATGCGTAAATGTCATCTTTTCAATTTCCTTCAGCAATACACTTGGCTTTAAAATATGAAAACACATCCTATGCATACATTCATTAATAAAAATCCCAGGAATTTTAGGGATCCAATCATGTGAATTAACTATTCTAATTTTTTTCACCCCAATCTCCTCAAGCCTCTGTTTGAAATCATGGTTTCCAAATCTGGGTCCTCCAAAAGAGAAGACTGCAATAGATGCATTATTTAAGTTTGATGCCAAGTTTTATTCAATCTCGTATGTAGTCAAGATCACCAAAGTCGCTCCTAAACTATTCCCTGTAATGGTTATACTCAACTCCTTTCCCTTTTATAATTTTAACAATCTCTTCACCTCTTCCATAACCTTCTTAGATGCAGTCTTCATATTATTATTATGATTGTCATTATTGTTGTCTCCCTTAGAAGTATACAAAATTAAAAATCCATTATCAACCTTCGGATTCATTTAAGAGTGATCAATATTATCGAAGAGGTTAATTGGTTTTAAATATGTCTTGATATTTTCATCCCATTCCAGTGGAGTCATGGTGCCTCTCCATGCAATCACTATATCTCTTTGACCCAATATTTTGATCTCTAGCAACTTGTCACTCACAACAATGAATCCCATCTAGTTGGATTGTTGAAGTTTCAAGGTATCAATCGATAGTTTTGAAAGCAATTGGGAATATGGACGTTGGTGGTGGCATTGAGATATTTGGTAACTCTGTAACGACCCTAATTAAATAAATGTTTAAAGATCATAAAGTAAAATTAATTAAGGAAAGCAATTATGGTTAACCAAGTAATAATTTAATTATAGATCACATTTAAAGACCTGAGAAATATAATTTAAAGGATCAATGAAAATGATATAAAATGGTTGCGTATGCAGAGCAAGAAGCAGAATTCCCGAGAAGATAAAACATTTATGGAAGGAGTATGGAGGGGGGTTGAGAGAGTAAATGCATGAGGCGGTCAGGAGGAATAAGGGTGGAAAGAGGGGGATGAGAGCACCATTCGACGGGAGGGGAAGGAATGGATGCTGTGGACGGTTGTGTTTCGCCGTGAGCAGAGATTCTGCGTATTGGCTGTGAGCCTGTGATATTTTGTGGACTGTTGGCTTGCTGTGAGCAAGGAACAGAGTGTCCTGGACTATGATTTTTTTTTTGATCAGTTGAGCCACTGCGTTGCTAGAGGTTTTGGGCACGGGGGCCAGGATATCCGTAGATATCCTGGAGCTAGGTCGTTTTCCTAGTTGGCAGGGTGGACATTAGTTTTGGGCAGTTTTTCTGTGTTTGCAGTAGGA
>ML779272.1:493866-513700 GCA_009831015.1 Picea engelmannii | reverse complement strand
GATCAGTTGAGCCACTGCGTTGCTAGAGGTTTTGGGCACGGGGGCCAGGATATCCGTAGATATCCTGGAGCTAGGTCGTTTTCCTAGTTGGCAGGGTGGACATTAGTTTTGGGCAGTTTTTCTGTGTTTGCAGTAGGACGGGATTGTGGAGCAGGTAGCAAGAGAGCAACGGCAAGGCATCTGGCAACGGGAATTAGCATCAGAACCAGGTAACCTGTTAAATTATGCATTTATTTCATTCTGCTATGAAACCGTTAATCTGGATAAATCTAAATTACTGATGTTGCTGTAACGAAAATCAATAGTATGCTATGAAGTCAATGTTTTCAGTAATTAAATAAATTGTTTATGGAAATAAATACTGTTTAGAATTATTTGGTTGTTACAAACTCTGTAATTGTTGTTCTTCAATCCCACTCTGTCAAAAAAATAATTAACATCATCATGAGAGATGCAGTAGCTACCATTGGAGTTGGATTGTGGGTCGAAATTAAAAGCATCATAAGATGCCTGTGAAAATTCTCCATATTTAACAATCTTCCTTCTTAAGTTTTCATCAAGAGGATCCAACAAGCCTCTCCAGTCGTTGGCGCCATGATATTCCCTCCATTTACTGACCAAACTCTGCTTTGGAGGAGGATTGGGTCTACTTAGTTTCCTCATCCTATCATCATAATTATTGCTTGTATCATTGGAATTCCTCCAATTTAAAAGTGGAGAATCCAACACTATGCTTTTTCTAGGGATAGAATCCATGAATGTGGTTCATAAGTCTCTCTAACTTAGAGATGTGATTTGTAGTCGTCTAGTCCCAAATAATCATTTTTTCAAGGGATTCTTTGTTGTCGACGTTAGTGTGAGTAGAGTGCTTCTAGGAGTGCAATGTGATTTATTAAACATTCTTGTGGGTGACATGCAATTGTTGAGGCATCTATATGTATGGTCCTTTGCAGTTGGCAAGGAAGATATTGAAAAAATAATAAGTAAAGAAGATAATACAGAGAATACGAATATGAAACAAGAATGTGAAGAACGCATAGCGCTGAGTGCATTTCATTAAGGGAAAATAACTGAGGTAAATAAGCTCCAACAAATCAAGAAGATCAAGAACCTAACAAGAATCCTAACTAACTCGTATAGTTGGCAGTGTACAGTCACTACTACGTTGAGGTTTACAACTAACACTCCCTATTAAACTCAACATTGGAGGTTTACAACTAACAGACCCTCTTAAACTAAAATGTTTACAAACATCATCACTGATAAAGCCTAAGTGTTGTATTTGGAAATAAAAAATGGATTTAGCCAATGGATTTTAACCAAAAAAAAAGAAGGAATTCAAAAATGAAATATTACTACTAGTCTATGTTTTAGCTAGGCTTACAATACATAATAACAAAACTAGACTTCAACTTTTCACTTGAGTTGGGTTTCTTCTTTCTCTTCTTCCAAACTATGTATTGTTCTAATCTGGTCATTGTTTTCATTTTGCCATTGATATTGAAGGCTCTGTGCTTTTCCTTTTGTCTTTGTCGTTGTAACTTCATATTCAAAATTTTATCAGTCTACTTATGCCTATTTCTTTCATCTTCTTCTACAACAAATTTATCTTTGACAGTGGGTTGATGCCACCACTGCAAACTATCATCAAATCCCTTCACTTCTTGGGTTATACAATCAGCGGGCTGCTTCCACATTGACTCAAAATAAAATCTAATTTCTTCAAAGGTCCATTGCATGAATGTGGTTTCAAACTGGTCTTCATTGAAATCCTCATCCATGTCTTCATCTTCTTATTTTGGCTTCTCAGCTGCATACTCAAACAACTTGTCATTCTTATATAAAAAATTATAACAGGAACCATATTGGTTCTCTTCTTTTTGTTATTTGTAAAAAAAATTACCATCATCATCATCATCATAGATTGATTTTTCAATCCATTTCAAACCTGCATCAATATTATCTTCTTCTTCAGTTGCTTCATTGGCAGTCATAAGTGTAGTGTATTGAATGCTTCTATCATCAGACCTTCTTTCAAGCACTGCTTCTACAGTCACCAAATCATCCACTTGGTTCTGAATGAAAAGTAGGATTCCTCCTCCAAACATCAATTCATCAATTTCATCTTCTCTGCCATTATTTGAAAGCACACATCATAAGATAGATTATCATCATCAAATTGAATTTCAAGATTTCTTACCTCTGTTTCAAGGAGGCCAATTTATGCACAATGTTCATCAAAGATCGTTGATATTGATCCTTTGTTGTCATCAAAAAACACTATTTGAATCAATTCATCAATTTTGGTTGTTGTATTGATAACTTCACATCAATTTTTGCAATTTTCTCATGCTCTGCTTCACACACAGATGCACCTTCATTCTTTTTTTATGGTAGCTCTGCTTCAGACAAAGATGCTTCTTCATTATTTTATTTCGGTAGCTTTGCTTCAGACACATATGTTTATTCTTTTTGTTCCTTTGGTAGACCTACTTCAGACACAGATGCTCCATCATTCTATTCCTCTGGTATCTCTTCGTCAGACACATATGTTTCTTCCATAGTGGAAACATTTGATAAATTGTTTCTCCCTCTTTTAGTGTACTATGTTTCCAAAATACTCCAATGTTCTTTCAAAGATGTTGTTTTTGAAACCTTGTGTAACATACTATCATCCAAGGCTTGTTGGGTGACCTGTAATGATAATGCATCCCTTTCCTGATCATGTAGATTATGATAATAGTCTACAAGACAAAAATAAACATTCATTCTAATAGACCAAAATTCAAAATTCTTACCATTATACTGTGGCAGTAATGGTATATTCATGCTCATGCTGCTCCAAATATCATTGATTTTCCTTTGAGCTTCTTCCTATGTGAGTTCCTCGAGTACAACTGGAACCTCTTCATTTTTCTTTGCAAAATATTCTACCATTTCTTTGTTGTTCTCTTTCCAAATCTGTCTGAGATCTCTTATAAAATTCTTGAGTAGTCTTTGTTGACCCATGACAACGTTTCTTGGTTGTTCATTCACCAATTCAATCACACTTTTGGATCGACTATTCTATCTCATCACACTGATACTGCTTGATGCAAACGAACAAGTTCTCTTCATGTTTCTTGCGCGTAAAACTAGGTTTGTGAAGTTCTCTATGTGACTTCAGGCTGAAAAATGAACGGTTGAACACTTCTTTAGCTCTGATCTAGTTGGATCTGACTATCTGAGCACGAGAAATACAGAGTCATAACTCTAAGGTTTTCTCTTTACTGACTCTAGCCCCTCTAATGGAGGAATCAGGCTATCTAGGTGTACTCAAGAGCCAAAAAAAAATTGAAGTTCAGCTTCTCATGTGACTGAGGAATGAAAACCAGGCGCTTCGGGTCTTCAAGCAATATTCCTTTCTTACCTCAAAATCCTCCAAACTCGTGAACCTCTGAACAAGGGAAGAGATCGATGGACGCAATTACCCATTGTGATCTATGAATCATAATTAATTTGGGACTCTAGGCTTTTGAAGTTCTGGCAACACTACACCGTGTTTTGTCTGAGCCTCGAACTAGCAAAGTGGAAGATCCTTCATCCATGTGTCTTCGTCGATGGATGGTCTAGATGAACTTCGGGAAATGGGCCCTTCGACAATTTTAGCTCCCTCACAATTCTTAAGCCTTCGAATTTATCAAGCGCTGAAGTGTGGGATCACATGACATGTGTGCCTTCTAGCTCCAATGGTCCATATCTACTTCACACCTTCAGACTTCGAAACTTTCATATCCTTATTTTTCTATTCTTTCTGAATAATGAACCAATGAAGTGTTAATCGAATGCCACATTTCCTCCAATCTGACTGTGGAGAGCCTCCTCTTAACCTTTGGGCGCTTATCTCACTTTGTAAGATCAACAATCGTGTTTTAATGGACCGTGAAGATCAAAGACCACGAGTGATTGTAGAAACTAAAGTTGCTCATGCTTTAATTTCCTTCCCGGTCTTGGCAATGTGAAGATGCTCGTCTGTAGTGGGATCGATATCCACTGTTTATCTATTGATTTAGCAAGATCAATGATCCTGGGGTATTGCAGAGTCTCAAATTTCTCACGCTTTAATTTCCTTCTTGATCTCCACAATGCGAAGATGCTCATCCGTAGTGGGATCAATATCCACCATTGATTTGTTTATCTAGAAAGATCAACGATCCTAAGGGATTGTGGAGCCTGAACTTGCACCCTCTTTAATTTCCCTTGCGATTTTCGTAATGGCTTTCCACCATCGATCTCCCTTCAATGAGATCTGATGGTCATGATTTAATGTTTGCTTGATCTGACGACTTATATTTTCTTGATCTGACAGCTGAAAATTGTTTTCCTCTTTTGCATGCTTCTCATCCTTTCTGATCTTGATTTAATGGCCCATATCTATTCCTGCGACCGATCTTACGGCTTCTTTAGCTTCGCCTTTGCTTCTTCTTGCAACATCCTCCTGAATATGGGATTCCACGAATCTTTAAACGCTTCATCCTTCTACAACTCTGCTTACTCGTGCTTTGTTGTCTCCAAGGATATTTTAAACGGACTGATGTTTCCAACACTCCTTTAGCAGATTTCTCTCGAGGATTCTGTGAAGAGTCTTACCTCTCACACTCTCGTCTGTGAGACAACGTATAATCTATGCACTTCCTCCTGTGATCAAGATTCTCTCCATGCTTCTCTGAAGAGGATTACATCCTAAGCTCTGATACCATGAAAAAATAAGAAGTAAAGAAGATAATACAGAGAAGACGAATTGCAAACAAGAATATGAAGAGCGCATAGCACCGAGTTTATTTCATTAAGGGAAAAGAGTTGAGCTAAATAAGCTACATCAAATCAAGAAGATCAAGAACCTAATAGGAATCCTAACTGACTCGTATAGCTCGGAGTGTACATTCACTACTATATTAAGGTTTACAACTAACATATATGGAGGTGGCAAGTTTTAAAGACAATGAGAGCTTCATATGGGTGAGACTTACAAATAACTTACCTTAACGACGAAGTGAAAAATATAGTCACTCTTTGGAGGAATCGAACGAGCTACGAAGTTAGAGTGAAATCATTCGTTATATATCCCATGAGGGCTTCGATCTCAAGATGAACGCATCCATCTCCTCCACTCATTCTATGCTCGTTTTGACATTTCCAATCAGAGTTCTGTTCGCTTTTTCAGTGACTTACTCGAAATTAGCATGATCTGCCAACCACCAAGTTTATACTCAATCCTTTTGGCATTAAATTGGTAAAGGAAATTAGCATGATCCGCCGACCATGCTAATCGGTAAAGGAAATTAGCATTAAATCAATTATGTTCTGTAATTAAATCAATAAAGGAAATTAGCATGATCTGTCGACTACCAAATTTATACTCGAAACATATCTACCGATGCCTTACGTGTTAATTTGAGTATAGTTTTGTTTACTACATGATCAAAGATGAAATACAAATATGGGAAGCTATAATTACAATTTATTTCCAAATTCACCTAAAGATAGAATTAAATTGTCTCCTTATTTTTGTCATGGAATTTATAACGTGGTCAAAGACGAGTATAATGAAGTGAGGTGAGTCAAGATGGAGAAAATCATGCACCGCTTATTTATTGGGAGTGTACTACCTTTGTCACGATTTTTTTTATTTTTGTTGTGAAGTTTATAATGTGCTTAAAGATAGTATAATGAAATAAGGTGACTGAAGAAGGAGAAAATCATGCACCACATACTACATACTAGGTTAATTATTGGTAGTGTACTATCTTCTTTCATACTTTTGTAGTGGAATTTATAAAATGGTCAAGGATGAGTATAATGAAGTAAGGTGATTGAAGAAGGATAAAATCATTTACCATACACTAACTCAATTATAGGTAGTGTAGTATCTTCTTCTCTCCATTAGATATCACACTATTCACTATCCAAAGATAAAATGGAAAGAACACATTACTAATAATTGACTTAGTACATGGTACATATCACTTACCTCTACTAGTGAAGAAAGTAATCATGACTAGTCAACTTACTTTAGTTAAAATACATTTAACTTTGCAAAAATTACATCATACATCATATATTTTAGTACTAAAACTGCATTTCTACTTAATACCATATATGATTAGAGATACATGTTATGGGCGTAGGCTAAAGGGAAAACAAAATGAACCTTTTCCAGTAGTCGTTTTCCATGTCTAGACTCTCGTTGACGATTACTGTCAAAGCTCCAGCTGGCTACCTGTCCCATCTCCCAACGGAGACCCTTCCGATAGTTTGTAGCAACAATGCTTGGAAAACGACAAACTTCATCCCATATCATGACAACTTCCTACATTCAACACCCGCCATAAATTCACTACCTACCTCTCATTCATTCTTAACTCCTGCCTCACCCCTGAACCCACCCGTGCCTGCCTGATTCCTCTGCCCTTGAGACAAATGACTCTGAGCAAAATTCCTTTGCCTCTGAACTGGACTATGAGAAACTGGTGAGAAATACAACTTTCTTCACAGTCTAGTTTGACAAGTGTATGGGCGAATAAGTGGAACTGGAGTGAATATGTCGGGCATGTTGGTGCAGAGATCTACTTGAGGAAAATTCTTCTTACACCATTGATCGTCTTCCATTGCACCTACATAGGTAAACCTCAAATGCAAAGTTTGATTAGAAATTTTGAGGTTATTGCACACACTATGAAATTATTACACATCTTTTATAATATCTTTTGATATCAATGACCAACACCTAAATATCATTAGGTATATTTTCATGCAAGTCACATGTGACATGCACATAAAATCTTGAGAATTGACTCAATACTGTAAGTGAACGAAGATTGTGAATATGATGAATATTCCCAAAGATAAATAGTTTTTCTCTGAAGTAGATTTCTTAGCACTCCTAAGTAGCAAAATTGAGCTTTTTTCTAAGAAAAAACTAGGTAATAAAAGTATCACGGGTATATTATCAACCAACTCATATTTAATTATGGGTATCTAGAAAATTATGATTTTCAAGGTAAAATAATTAGCATAAATTTAAAATAATTTGGGGAGTGGATTAGTGCAATTTCAAAGGAAATTCTTAAAATATCCATTTGGTGATAAACAACCTCATAAGATGTTCTTTGGCAAGGTTCTCTAATTTCTAGGCCAGGTTCATGACAATATTTCTATATCCTTAGTCAGTTAATCCTCTTGGTTAGCATGAATGTTATTGCAATATTTGCCTCACCCCATGCAATCTTGCACAGAGGGCCTTTTTTCATTTCCCTATGCAGACTTGAAGTTCCTTTTTGCAAATACTAGAGATAAAAAGATGTTTTTTCCACATATACACACCCTGCCTATATTACAACATGTGTATACACAGGTCACACCACTACAACCCGCATATATTGGGAAATGTGCCCAAAATTAAAAAATGGTGTTGTGTTTCCATGTCACATCACGAGATCAATGATCCTTCACCTTACATATAATGGAAACATTCTGAATCAGCCCTCTAGTTCCACTTGAAGGCTATAAATGGGCCAAATCCGAGCTATGCAAAAGAGGAGAAAGAATTCAACTTTGAGAACAAAGTTACTCTAGAGAAATTATTCACTTCACATTGAGTCTGCATCCCTTTGTCCTTTAAGTTTGAACACATTGTTTAGCCCCCGAGCTCTTCCCTTATTGATTGAGAACTTCATTTTCTCTCTTATATGAGCTCGGCTTTGGTGGAGGATTGAAGTGGTGGAGGCCCAGCTAGAAGTAACGTAGTTTCTCGGTTTTGAACTGTGCCGACATGGAAGTTTGTAACTCATTCACTTTTGTTGATTATATCTTAATAGAAATACTCTTTTCTCGTCCAATTAATATCTCGCAAATATTTGAATTATTATTCCATGGGCTTATTTATTATGAATGTCTATGGATTATGCTATTGAATGTGCTAAAATCATATATTATCACCATATGCTTGTGTTGCTTGGCTGTTGAGGACTAGTTGTAGGTATATTTATTTGGGTCAAGTTCTCAACGGTGGACTTCATCGAATGTATAGATGAGGTAGGCCTCTTATCTTGTCATTTTAGCATACTTGAGATTAGAGTTTCTTTCTACACTCATTTCCTTCTATTGTGATTTACCCCTAGCCATAGAGATATTTTCCTCGTATATAATTGGTGACCATACTGGACAAAATATTCTTTTTTGGGGTTTGGACTATTTTTCTCCTTAGATTTCTCATATTCACATTGAGTTTCTTGTCGTATGATTACTTGGCTACCTATGTTCACTCTGGGTCTGAGTTTCTTATCCTTCTCCTTATACTAGTTTTGTTTTGACACATACATGTAGGTTTTTTCTTGACAGTCACGTACATACATGTGTTGTACTTCTGCAAGTTGTGTACATACACACTTTTCCCTTGAACAATCACATACATCAATCTTTGTTGCTTGATTGTTGGGTTTGGTGGTTGTTGGGTAGGTGTTGATGATTTTTGAGTCTTCTTGGGTCTCCTTGGTGACTGTTAAGTGTCGGTGGAATAACAAAAGACCTTTTCTTTGGTTGAATTTTTGGGCAGTGCCTTTGTCATCATCTTTTCATTTTGATTGTCCTTGCACCTTGGGATGGGAGTTTTTCTCCTTGATATCCTACTTGGGTTGTCTTTGTCTATACACATTAGAGTATTTATATCAAGTTGTTGTTTAGTACTTGCATTTTCATTCTCTTATATTGAAAATACAAAAATATTAGGAATTTTACATTGATTGGCATTTTGATCTCTCGAGTCTTTGTCATTTATCTTAGTGCATGTAAAGTAAGATTGCATTTTATTTAGAATTGCATTTTTGAAAACCATATCATTTATTGGAAATTGAAGCTAAGACTTTGAATTGTATTCATATTCATTTATTTTACTTGTTGAGTCATAACATCACTAGTTTCACTGCCGCACATTTTGAGTAAGCAAGGCCATTAAAATTAACACTATAATTTAAAATTGATTAGTAACGATTTTATTTTCTAGGGTGCACAAACTAGCTTATGATTTAGAGCCTTGGAATAGGATTTTGTGATTAAAATTCTCCAAGGCTATTAAATCAGCATATGTGTCTGACTAAGGGAGTGGAGAAATCCATTGTATAATCGGTAATGTCAAGAGGCTCCGCTTACACCAGAGTTAAGCATGAGGTTGGTTGAAGAGATATTCCCATGATACCTTCTTAGTGTCAACTATATTTCTAGGGATCTATTCATATATGGGGATCTTGCTAGTACCCTTACCTCCATGAGAGGCAATTCTTTCAAGGTTTCAGGCTTTGCTACCCTTCTCATACAGTGGACCTAACTTATGACTGTTCTCCTATGCATCGGTTATAACGTGGTTTCTTAGTTTCTTGAATTAGGTACCACATAGGTTACTTGCAGGGGTTATTTTTCAAGTACCCTGGGTCAAATAAGGGTCGGACAACACACAACCTTTATGGAGGGTTACCTCTCCGATGGGATCTGATCGACTAGTTGTTAAGCCCACGAGGGACCTTATAATTGATTTTTTTTCCTCAAATATTTTTGTAGCAGAGTCTCGAGACCCTCTTGGGCGAGGCATAACTACTTTAAAGAGGGAGTTCCCTTTCAGCCACTTTGTCCTGTTTATTTTCATATTGGTCATTTGATTATTTTTTTGTGTGATCTTTGATTATTAGTAGACCTTTGAGATTTTATACCCTGCTTTGAGTTGTCATTATCATCTATAGTGGAGTTCCTGTGACTCCCTCCTTTACCTCTACCCCCCCCCCCTTCATGATGTTCACTCATTTCATGGGGATGAATCTATCCACTTTTCATAATGGTATGTAGAATCAGGACACTCAGTCCATGCCTTGGGTCTCTAATCATTTTCCTATTGATATGCCAAACGTAGCTTCACCCTTTACATCCTCTCCCTGTCCCACTTACGTGAATCCTAGTTTTGGATCCGGGGGAAGCATGACCCCACCTTATACATCTTCATTTGATTGGAGTCATGTCCTACTACCAACTCTCACTGTGGGAGGTTGGAACCTCCCCTCTTACGGATGCAATCCTAGCCATGTATTTTCAGGAGCCAATACTCAAATGAGTGGTTATTCTACTTATTACACCCCATCCGTGTATCCTTTGTCTGCCATTCCATTTCCTACGAACACTTTTTCCATGGTGGGTCCACATATATCCTCGGATCTTTCATACAGGGGGAATCAGTTTTACAGTTCGGGCTACCCTCTTCACAAAACCCCTTCAGATGGGGGCAACATATATCCTCACTTGAATAATCCTTATCATACTTTTGTCTCTTTGTAGACATATACTTCAGTGATTATGCCTGTACAAACCTCTATGGATCAATTAGGCAGAGGATACTACCTTTTTGAATAGGGACAAGATGTAAACCAGGACCCTGCCTGGCCTGCAATGTCTCAAAACTAGTCTTTCCCAAGACCTTGGTCTCAAATTCCACAACTCACCATCATCGTTAGTCCAGTCACTGCCATTCATATTGGAGCTCCATCACCAAACACTGGTAGCCATGCTGGGGGACTCAGTCTAGTCACCATGAGTCATATCGATATCACATCTCCAACATCTATACATCATGTGGAAGATGAACCTCCAACCTCTTCCAGTAACGCTGAGAGCATGTCACCAACCATTGTAAATGATGTTGGGGGCATTGATACGATCGGGAATCCTAGACATGTCAGACGTAAGCCCAGATTCCTTTGTAGGACTTGCAAAAGAGATCACATTACTCGTTTGTGTCCTACTACTATCGAGATACCAGAAGCATGGTTCTCACTTGGGGGCCCTTCGGGTTCATCTGTGGTTTCCTCACACTTTGTTTCTCCTTTGATTGACACAATAGTCATGCCGATGCAATCCACTCCTGACCACACCCTCATTTTTTAGGGTGATGCATCTCCTGGACTTGTTTTCACGCATCCTATTCAACCAATGGTTGAAGAAGTGGTCATAACGATGAAATCTTTGGTCAATCCAACTCTTCTTCTTGAGGGTGATGTGTCTCTTGGCCTTGTTTTCATGCATCCTATTCAACCAACGGTTGAAGAAGTCATCTTACCAATGCAATTTTCGGTCAATCCAAAACTTCCCTTGGAGGGTGATGTGTCCTTCAACCATTTCATTAGCATTTATGGTACTGCACCTTCTGAATAAGAGAGAATTTTACTCACCCTGAGTACTCTCCCTTCAAGCCCTAGAGAAGTTACCTTGGATTGGGATGGTCTTGTGGGGTATCCAATGCCTCATCCTATGTCCTTTCAAGTAAGAGACGTTATTCGATATAACATGGAGAAGGTAACCCCTGATATCACTTTATTCTCCTCGACTTGGAGAGATTTGGGTTTTCCCAAGCTTGTGTCGACTATTCATAAGATGCTGACCTTTCACAGAAGTCTAGCATGGGAGCCTTGGCATCCCCCATGACATGTCACCTAGAAACCTCTCGACGAATCTCAATTAATATCTTTTCCAACTCATCTAAAAAGTGAAAATATTTTTGAGTGAATTTTTCCCTTTCACACTCGTTAAATTGGGCTTGAAAGGTCATGAGTCTTAGTTAAGCTCTTTCTTGACTTGTTTTCCAAAAGAGAAAAGATTGTCGAGTGGACTTGTCTCTTTCACACTAGTAAATTGGATTTAAAAGGACATCTATTTGGCACAAGTTTATCCCTTATTCAAACCAAGTAGACTAAGATTACGAAAAAGCACATTTTGTTTGGCGTTAATTTGTGATTCCATCTCATTCCCTTGCTTGCATTATTGAGCCTATTGTCGATTTTCACTTTATGTTATAAGTTGTTTTCCTCAGCAGTTTTACATCCTCAACCAAGAAGAGTAGTTTTTATATCCTTCCCAACTTGACACCCCATACCTAGGAGAGAACATTCCTTGAGTGTCCATCTCTCGCATGCACCTCCTTGCATTGAGAATAGGTATGCTCCACTGCTGGAACTAGTTTTTCTTACTTGTGACACTCATTTCCTCCTTTGTATTATAGAATTCATTTGACTATGAAAAAACAAAAAAATATGGGCAAGAAGGAAGTATTATTTTATATTGGCAGTAGTCATGTCGCCTTTGAACAAAGAAATAATTTTTTGATTCCATTTGTCATCATAATTTTGGGTTTATCATGACCTTAGGAAGCTGAGCTCGTTACCGAGAGTTTACTCCCTCAACTGGTTACTCTTCCAGTCCCCATGGAGAATTTGATTGATACCTCCTGCATCTCATGGTTTCATCATTGAGTCTATGCTGCCAGATTCTTCCATATGTCTCATGCTTTTGTTAAATGGATGTCTATCAACCTATGTCATCCATTTCTTAGAACTCTTGATTTTGGATGTCATCCATACCCTCAGTTTTTCTCACAATCACATGAAGTTGTATTCCTATTACGCATCCTGGTACTACTTTCCTCATTGGTAGGTAACCTTCAACCCAACAATCGACATTTCATCATTGGTCATTAACTGGGTGGTTTCCCTTCTGTTCAAAGACAAGACATCTATTCACACATTTGGATTTGTGTAGTGTCTTGGATGCCATTATCCTTATTGGTGGTTTCCTTACCTTTGTCAACAATTTTTCTCATTGGTTGTTATTCAAAGGGTCTTTTTCATGTACCTCTTGCACCTGGCACATGCGAAAGATGAACAGGGTCATTGGTTCATGAACATGTTGTTCATTCAATTTCCTCCCAATCATTAAGCTCTTGCTTTGTACCTTGTGTTGAATGATGAGATATTCCTTAATGCTCTCCTTTCAATGGGTCTCTTTCCATTGACTTCAGCTCATCTATTATGGATACAAGGCCTAGAGTCCTATGAGTACCTAAAGGCTTGCAATCATTAGTGGCAGGTTCTATCGCCATCGACAATTGGGAATACGTCAATGTTTCCTGATCGATGGATTCTTCAAGTGTTCAACGTTGAATCCTTTATTCACACTTGTAATAATGTACTCAGTTCCTTGATACCTACTTTCATCATCCAAAGGTTTTCTATGTTTTGTCAACGATATACCTCAATGACCTATAATCAAACAAAGTCTCATTGTGTTCGACCTCAACTCCTTTATTCACATGATGTAGACTTGCACCTTTGGTGGATTGTGTAGAAGACTTGAGGAAATCAGTTTATAGTTGCATCTTTCCTGAGCTATTGCTATCTTTTTATTGGACCAATACCTATGTGACTTCAGTGATCATGGGAGCTCAGATTGTACTCCATTGTATATAGATATCTTCAGATTGATTTTGAGACTGGTTTTACTGGGCCTTATTCATGACTATGACAACCTTTGTCATGTAACCACATTTATATTTACCTATTCATGTCCATGGACAATTTTTGGTATATTTTCACATGGATGTTCATTGTAATTCAAATTGGCATCCATGTATGCAAACTCAATATAGATTGTAATGAGCAACTAGTTCCTCCAGCTGGGTCCCTATTACTCCATTTATGGGTCTTATAATGTATTTTGTCCATCGCATATACTCCTCTGACCTCACACAATAGGGGGAATCTGTTATAGCAATATTTTCCTAACCCCATGCAATCTTGCACATAGGGCCTTTTTCCATTTCCTTGTGCAGACTTGAAGCCCATTTTTTTATATCCCAGAGCTAAAAACATGATTTTTCCACATATACATGCCCTGCCTATATTACAGTATGTGTATGCGTAGGTTGCACCACTACAACCTGCGTACATCGGGAAATGTGCCCAAAATTAAAAAATGGTGTCGTGTTTCCATGTCACGTCATGAGATCAATGATCCTTGGCCTTCCCTATACTGGAAATGTTCTGACTTGGCTCTTTAGTTTCACTTGAAGGCTATAAATGGGCCAAATCCAAGCTATGGAAAAGAGGAGAAAGAATTCAAATTTGAGAGAAAAGTTACTCTAGAGAAATTATTCACTTCACATTGAGTATGCATCCCTTTGTCCTTTAATTCTGAACACATTACTCAACCCCCAACATCTTCCCTTAATGATTGAGAACTTCATTGTCTCTCTTATATGATATTTCCTTTGGTGGAGTATTGAAGTGGTGGAGGCCCAACTGGAAGGAACGTATTTTCTCAGTTCCAAACTGTCCTGACACGGAAGTTTGTAACTCATTCACTTCTTTTGATTATATCTTAATAGAAATACTCTTTTCTCGTCCAATTAATATCTTGCAAATAATTGAATTATTATTCCATGGGGTATTTGTTATGAATGTTGATATATTATGCTATTGACTGTGCTAACAATATATATTATCACCATATGCTCATGTTTCTTGGTTGTTGAGGAGTAGTTACAGGTATATATCTTTGGGTCAAGTTCTCAATGGTGGACTTCATCGAACGTATGGACGAGGTAGGCCTCTTATCTTGTCTTGTTAGAAACTTTGTTTATATAACATACTTGATATTAGAGCTTATTTTTACAGCCATTTTCATCTGTTGCTGTTTACCCCTAGTCATAGAGAGATTTTCCTCGTAACAATGAAGCACAAGGACTAGAAAAAAGACGCAGAAATTCCTAATACAATTCTTTTAACTCCATTGTTTTGGAACAAATAATTATGTATGCTTGAAGAAAATCTATTAAAATCACCCACATGTGTGAATGGAAAAAATTTGAGCTTAGAATGCGTGATACTTGAGAAACTCCCATTTTGCTGGAAAATTATCCTCCATTTTAGCCATATGCAACCTCTTCCTACGAACTATATTGCCTCAAGATGTTAAATATAGTGCCAAGTCTCTCATTTCATCATGTTGAGAAAATTACAACTCAAAGGCACTACCATAATTTATTGCTTGGCTCCTACTACATCAAATTACAAAGTCAACGCAATGTATAAGACAGAGGAATCTAAGATCAAAAGAGCTTGAGAAAAAAATTAATAGAAAAGAAGGTGCTTACTGAAGATTAGTTGTTAAATTCAACATATTCATGCTTGCAAGTTCTAGCAATATGAAAAAAGCATCATGCCACATCATATTTCGCACATAAACCCAAATTTCCAACAATGCATCCACTGATATTTTTATATCCTCGAGAAATGACCCCAAGTCTAGGAAGCACTCCCATGATTCCTCATCGAGGACATCAATACTGCTCTCCAAGAATCTAAGAAGCCCTTGTTTGTGATAATCCTAAATTGATTCCCGATTTGAAAGCTTGTTCTTGGCACTCTCCCACACTAGGTGAGGTTGACCATGCAAAGAGCTTCCAATTACCGTCAAAGAAAGTGGCAGGCCTTTAAATTCTTCTTGCACTTGTGATTCATACATCAACAACACTCGATTGAAATTTTATAGGTGTAAAAACAATCAAACACACACAAAAAAATGTTTGTTTAGCATGAATATTCTTGATGACTCATGGTTTGTTTACTCTAAGAGGTCTTCGTG
This sequence comes from Picea engelmannii, assembly GCA_009831015.1. NCBI lineage: Eukaryota > Viridiplantae > Streptophyta > Pinopsida > Pinales > Pinaceae > Picea > Picea engelmannii. The sequence goes on along the minus strand of ML779272.1, from coordinate 498,208 downwards.
TTTTTCTTGTCATGTTTTATGGTTTTACTTATTTTTTATTGGAAGAGGAAGTGTGGATTATGCTGAACAACCTATATATTTTAGGATGTCCTTGCTTTGAGTCTTTCCATAGTAGCTATGGTTGACTTCTGTCTTTTCAAAGATTATCCACATAGAGTCTAATGCCCATTTATTTTTTATACCAAAACTTTTCCACTTTTTAATAGTATAGGTTATGGCATGTTTGTCACCAATAAATATTATTGTCATCAATACAATAACTTAAAAAATAGACATCGTCATGCAAAGAAAATCAAATAAAAAGAAGAAAGGATGCTCACTTGAATTTCCCAACTCTGTAAGAGTAACTATTCACATATATTTCCCACAAAAAAAGTTATTTAACACTAAATTGGGTAATGAAATTGAAATTTGGATGCAGATGTTGGAAATTCAAAATTAAACAATAGATAGGTGATATCAATAAACTGGATGTTTGTGTATGGTGTAGACAGATAGTCTCCTATGCAATGACATAAAACATCACACTGTTCAAATGAATGAAACAAAACACTTGGCAATGGAAACCCACAAAGCTAGAGCATATCATTGTGTTTATTTTGAGGAAACAATCTAAGTGAGTTTATTAATTCTTTTATTTTCATGCCGGTGCTATTTATTGTTTTGTTTGTGTTTGTAACATGAAAAGTAATAAAACAAAGTCTCCACAACTCATATTTTATTATATCATGATTATAGTTTTTTAGGGTTTGGCAGTGCTCAACAAGAAGGTTTCAAATTCATGATGAATCCATTACAATACCAAGAGAATCACCTTATTTTATTATACGCTAAAAATGATAACAACTTGAGATACCAGAATAACTTCCTTTTGTATAAAATTTTATGTCATTTGTGAATGACATGTTAACACCATGTTGGATACAAATCTGAGTTTATAATAGATAATTAGTGCTTGTGAAATAGAGTTGAGGTTAGGCCTTACCAAAGGATTAGCCCAACCTTCCATCAACTCCAAGACAATAAATTTCGAGTGGTATCAAGGATAAGAAATATAATAACAACACCCTTTATAATGATCTCAATAATATGAGATATAGGAGGTAGGATAATGTTTGAAGATTACATACCAATTTTGAAGCTTCTAGGAAATCCAATAATGCATGTGCAATGATAATATATTGTATTTCTAGTTATATCTAGATTGAATCATGGTTAGCATATTTTGATAAAGTTGTGACAAAATGGGGAATAATTTGAGAGGGTGAATCTAGAATGACTTACATGGAATGCACTAAACATGTGTTCTTGTATGTTTTGAGCTGAAATCCCCTCTAATATTTTTTGCATGGGTCCTCATATCGAGTCCTTTTTTTTAGGATAAGTAAAGACTGGAGCATGCTTCCATATTTTCTAGTAAATTTTGAAGTGAGGAATATTGCAAGCTAGCAATCATGACCAATTTGAATGTTCCATAAGAACTTCTCCTACACTCTGAACTGTAATACTCATTCAAGACATACGAGAGAGTTTTTGAAATGTACATTAATTTGAGGTCTTCTACAAGAATAAATGTGGCCTTGCATGGGAAATGGTACCATATTTTCTAAGCTCAATAAATCAGTCTATTCTTCTAACTTGAAGATCATTGCAAATAAATACAAGGCATAACTAAATTGCACTGAATCGATTAAGATCAATCAATTTATATTTTACCTCAACTTAAATGTGAATATATTTATCATCCTAACATCCTAGCTTGTTGCGAGTGAATCATAGGAACATCTATGGAACATTACAAGAGGAGGTGTGGCAAAGAGACGATTATTGAAGTTAGGCCACAAAAAGGAGGGGAAGGCCCCATTTACAGTGACACCTCCTACATCATGGACAATGATGTGGCATATCAATGGGGAGAAATTTACCAGTTGTTCCATCGATATTCCTATCCTGAGGTATCAAATGATGATTGATATTTGGGTGTCTACCACACTCTAAAAATGTCTTTTCTTGATAAGATAGATGCACATCGTGAAGTTTTCCCATGTGTAGAGTCTATTTCTTGGATCATCCATCAAACTGACAATGACAATAGGATGATAAAATATATTGAAGGGAAATATATTGTATCATTCCATGCCTCAACTATATATGCATGATATAAGCTTCCTACTAAAGATATTCAACTCATAGATGAATGGATGTTGAAATGTACTATAAATTGCAAAGAAACAATTAGGAACTAGAGGGTTCCAATTGTAAGTTTTATATCATGATCTGGACATTTTCCCATGAAAATGCTCAAAACCCCTTACAGATACGTTGTAGCCCTTATGTGTAGAATTTATGGAGAAGAAGACGCTTCAACATTCAAGGAATCTTGGGTTCCCTTGCTACAAACTATTACAATTGTTGGTAATATATTTAATTGGGCAGTTATCCTCTCATTCAACCTTGAAAAGGCCATATCAGTAGTAGAACATGCAGTTTTAGGGAAGCATATTCATTTCCAGATGCCATCCTACCTACTGGATATGGTATGTCGAGCACATACTTACCTAAGAATGGGATAGAGATGGAAAATGAGTGATCTCTCTATTCATGTCTATTATCAGGACTTATGGGAGCATAAATATCAAGTGAACTATCAAAATATTTATGGCCACTTATTAATTATATTGTTCCAATTATTATTATGTGCTCGAGCACCATGCATGTTAGAGAAGGCAATGATATCTATCCAAAAAATTAGGGTTTGGTTTGTACTTGAGAATGGGACTTATATCAGGATCTATGGATCAAACAAACCTTCACACATACTTCCCATTTTTTTTTTAACAAAATGGTGTTGCAGGAGGTAGCATACCACACCCTTATACATGGGGTTGGGGCATGCCTTTCCAAATATAATAAATTTGTAACGTCCCCTTCGTTATGTCTATGAATAGCGAAGTACAATAGGAATATTTTTTTTATTTTTTTTTTTGGTAATAAGAAATTAACAACATCACATAATTCATATCATTGCTGAATGAAATTGCAAAATATAATGCCAAATAATCTCATCATATTATCACCAATAACAATAATTTGCCGAATATAAAACGCTTTCTACTTTACCAATTAAAATCGTACCTTTGCCTTACGCTGCGTTGGAAGACGTCCCGCGCTCCGTGCCGCGTCCCGCTTGCCGACCATAGAAGGCTCACCGGTACCTACCGGCCAAACGCTAGGGGTACTCTACTTCCCCCTTAGCCCCCCGAGCTGCAAAGGGGCCACACAAGAACCAGAGATAGACTAGCGTCTCAGCTCACCTCCACGGCTGAGCTACCACTCAAACATAGCTGAGATAAACCCAACGCCTCACAAGCAACCCATCAAGCCCCAACTCGGCAGCGTAACATTACGCTAACCGTTCCCCCTTTCTTCCTTCCTTTCCCCTCCTTTTATAGAATTTTGAGACTGACCTAATTCATAAATCATTAATTAATTAATTTTTAATGACAACCCTCTAAACTTTCTCCGCCGTCCAAGTGTCACTCATCCCTATGGTTCTCCAAAATTAATTTCTTTTTAATATTTAAAAGACTCAAATCCCTCACTTCCTCAAAAATCACTCCTTAATCACTCCTTAATTTATTCCTAATTTACTCCTTAAATTACTCCTTAATTTACTCTTAATTTGCTCCTTAAATTACTCCTTAATTTAGTCTCTATAATTCTATTATTTAATTCTCTCTTGTTATTTTTATTTTTGAACCCAAAGATAAAAGCGGTTTTTAAATCTTTTCAATATGTTTTAAATTCCTAGATTTTATACTCTTACATTTTAATAAATTTTATTTATTCTTCATCATTTAAAAGCCATGGGTATTCACTTAATTTAATTCCCTCATTTCTTTGCCCCCTTTACTTTTAAGAAGACTTTAATTTACACCTAGGAGGGTTTTAGTTGACACCCTAGGTTTATTTTTGTAGAATCTTTTCTTTGGGCTTGTCAAATTTAACTTAGAGATGTTTTTAATTTAGGTTTTGATTTGAACAGGGCGACAATTTAATTTGGGGATTCGTTTTAAGAATTTTATCAGGAGTTAAGGTCTTAGGGTCATCTAGGTTGTCTCATCATCATCATCCATGCGACATGCCCTTCAGGACGCACTACGTGGTCCAAGGGTGCCACTCGCCTCGTTTGCTTCTGCTGCGCGATGTGCCCTTCAGGATGCACCACGTGCTCCAAGGGTGCCACTCGCTGACTTGCATTTCTTTGCGCGACGTGCCCTTCAGGATGCACCACGTGCTCCAAGGGTGCCACTCGCTGACTTGACGGATTGGTAGACTCTAT
>ML779272.1:394627-465487 GCA_009831015.1 Picea engelmannii | reverse complement strand
TGAATTAATGGAAGATCAAGGGAACAGTTAGACCAGAAATTATATGTGGGTGAGCAGAACTCTCAGAAAGGTTATATAATTTGTTGGAAACTAAATAGCCAATACTTGAGCGCCGAGTTATGGTAGTATGAGCTCTAAATATATCAATCTAATGCACTAGTATTTTAATCAACAAGTCATTATAAATAATGGTAAGAATAAAATTACTTATTGTTTAAATTATGAGAATACATATCTTAGATACAACATTAAATAAAATAAAAATAAAAACAGTTGAAATAAGACTAGGATGCATAGAAACCAGTAAACCTAAAAGCATTATCATTCAAATTTAGAATGTTTAAAACACTGTAAGATATTTATAACATAATTCGTGTTTTCTAATCCAAAAGATGTTACTTTTAATAATTTATTCTGTGAGACAGGTGCATTAATGAACATATTTCTTACAAAATTAACTAATCAAGTCCATCATTCATAAATAAATATCCAAAACACAACAATGATCTTGATAATTATTATTTCTGGGCAAATCCACTGAAAAGTCATTGTAAAATCACAAAAAGAAAATGTAAATATAACTTAAAAAAATACTAATTAACTTCATCATCCATTAATAAAGAACCAAAATACAAAAGAATCATCTTGATCATTATTATAATGAGGAAAATCTAAATAAAAGTCATGATAAAATCACAAAAAATTATGATGGGAGGGAGGACATTATTAGAGAAATAATATATTGAGAGGGGGATATTATTAGAGAAATAATATATAGAGGGTGGGAGGGGGAGGCATTATTAGAGAAATAATATATATTATTTCTCTAATAATGCCTCCCCCTCCCACTAGAAAAAATCAAAATAAATTTTTAATGATGGATCCTAATAAAATTATCATTGAATGGTGCCACCATATATGGATGCAATTTCATCTTTGATTGTGGAAACAACTTCGATTGCGGCAAGCCTGAAAACTGATTAAACTACAAGCCATCTATATGACTATTATGTGTAGGAGAATTGAAAGAAAGGTTATGATAAAATCAACAAAAATGATGATGTAAATAGAGAGAAAATCATAACAAATTTTGTAATGATGTCTCTATTGTGTCATGCTACTAAATAATTATTGAGAAGAACAAAACACATAGATACTAAATAAATACCTTTCATTCCGGTTAAAGTGAGCGTCATGGAAGAAAGCAACGGCAACCAACCAAGCATCACTATGCACAACAACCATGGAAATCCAATCTTTCCTCTTCATGCCATTTCTTGCAAAATTGATACCTAAAACTGGTTCTCGAAAATGTTGTACATGGCCTCAAAGCATGATAAGAGTGGACTCTATTTAATTATTAAACATATTGTTTCAAAAGTCGAATGAATTTATATATTAAACATATTATTTTCAAAAGTAGCTTTTACATCAACTTCTTCTTTATATGATGAATTATTTCTTCTATCATTGATGAGTTATGAAAATAATAACTCCACTTTCAAATAAGAAATAAAATTATACCTTTGTTTTCAAGTATAGATTGCTATTAAAGGAATAACAATAATGTGGTAACATATAACATGTAATATTTGTTTGGACGAGTGGAGTATGATAATCAAACGTGGCATGTTACTTTTACTTGGTTCCCACCAGCCATCATTCACCACAAGAAGCTTGTTGTTGGGGTTACAAGAGGTGCAAAATTGGTCATCAAGAGCACTGGTCATGTTGGTTCAATTCTAGCCACGATGCACTTTATAAATTTTTGAACTACTATCCTATACTCAGGGTTTACCATTGAGCAATTTCAAGAGGAGTGTGGCAAGAGGGGTGAGTTTTTTCTAGCTTGCAGCTTGGGTTGGCTGGTTAGATTGTTTTAGTGCCCATCCATCTAACTCATTGTCATCAACAGTTAGCTCGCGCCCTTGAGTCCATCATCCTCGAGTACAAGTACTTCTAGTAGCCAACCATCATGGAGCATCGGGAAAGGGGACTCAGATTGGTTTTTGGGTTCTTGATAGTGTTTAAGCCTTGCATGCTAGGAGCAAGGTTACGGGGACCTTTAGCTTCCCAATAAACAGTTGCAAATCAAAATGATCGAGGTGTGCACTTACAAAGACCTTTAGGTGCACAAGGAGAAGCAAGGCTAAAAAAATGGTACAGTTTTGAGGAAGGGTTAAAAAGGGTACATACATAGGAGATATGGCCGGTGATTGTTTTCTTTACATCAGTACCATGGTGATTTATGAATACTTCATAAACATAGTTGTTTTTATTTCAATGTGAGGGGGATGTGAAGGTTGGAGCATCACAATCTCTCGTCAAGTTAATATGTGCCATTGGATATAGAATAAGAAATAAGAAGAAAGATCCAAGATGTTTTCCAGAGATTGGGAATGCGCTTGCGAATTGAAATGAGGTGTTGCGAATTGAAATGAGGTTTGTATGTCGTCTCCCTAGGTATCATAAGAATTTCATTTTTATGATTGTTGAAATTATAAATCTCTAATCATTACTGAAAATTATTACATGAATTTATTTCTAATTAGTACTAAAAAATATTACATGAAGTGAAAATTATTACACAAAGTAATGACACAATTCATAATCAAAATAAATAGAATCACATGCCACCCCTATTCAGGCAACATCTTGTGAGAATCTTTTAGTCTACATGCTTGCAAGAGCGAAGGTAAAGAAATGTAAACTCAAGTAAGAGTAAGTAGGGTGATTTTTTTTTTGTCACGGACATAAATTATTGTAAAATTGAAGGAAACTCACCACCTATTTTGCAGAAGCCAAGCACACAATCCAATGGCGTCATCTTGGTGATAGTGCAGGTGGAAGGCCGGATTGTTAGGGCAGACAACTCTTTTTGCCAATACAACTGATCGAGGCAACTCGTGCCAATGCAACTGATTCGGGCACCTACAAACGAGATCAACTTATATCATCATAGAGCACATGCCACATGAAGAATAAATTGGTTAATAGCTAGGCACTTCCAAACGAGATGGACTTCTATCATGAAAGAGCACATGCCACAAAGCACACGCCAGAGGAAGAAGATAAATGGAGAGGCCAGAGCACACGCCACAGGAAGAAGAAAAATGAAGAAGTCATATGAAGAAGATAAATTGGTCAATGGCTATTATATTAGGCTCCAAGATACACATCTTATTGTACACATGTGTTATCTTATTGTACAGGTGCTCGAATTAAGTGTTATAATTAGACATTCCCCAACACACGTTGGACATCACAATCTTGCATGCAATCTTCGACACGACAAAAGAAATAAGATGAAGATTTATGGACTATGGGGCTATCTCAAACATTTATCCATCTTGCTTCATCTTGAGATATACATACATAAAATTTCCTAAGTTTAAAACCAAATTGCCTCAATATGAGGACAAAAGAAGCCTCAATTTTTTCCATTAGTTAAAAAATATGTTGTCCCTATTTGATAAGCTAAGAAAAAGTGTTGATTGACAAAAGAAGCTAAGGCTTTAAAATAAATTTTTGAAATATTTTTTTTGGAGGCCCAATAAAGCCTCAAATTTTTCCATTGGTTAAAAAATATGTTCTCCCTATTTGATTAGCTTGCATAAACTAAGAAAAATGCCCATCCGTTTACAATAGTCCCTGCTGCGTGAAGGCAGGGACTAATAAAATTGGTTGAATGGTAGCTAGAACATTGAAAAATAAAGGGTAAAATAAGCACATGCGTTGAAAGTGTGACGATGAGTTTCAATGGAAGCTTGGGAAAAGAGTAATGAGTTTCACTCGTATTACTATACAACGTTAGTACATGACATGCAATTTTGTGAGAGGACCAATATCATGCGTTCATTTTCCATGAGCACAATGAGTATCATATTTTTCCTGAGTGGCTTAGTCCTTTTGCTCTGAGCACGAGTGGACTTGGCCCTTTGGCCATCAACACGATGAATATGTACCAACACGATGAATATGTACGTTGTGCCATCTTATCCATGAGTGGACTTAGGTAGAGATTAGACGGGGAACATCATTCATACTCTTTTTTCAAAGTTAGCGTACAAAATTAAGTTCCGACACCAAACCCTTCCTTATATAGGGGGTGCTTAAATCGGAATTAACGTTTTCATGCGATCATTGGAAGTGGAACTTGGTGGACGATTACGATTTCTTTACAGATGTAGTCAATTCACAGGCACCATCAGCTCCTCTTTCAATAAATTACAGGTTTTATTAACAAGCGCGTAATCCCGCGTTGCGTTGGAACGGAATGGAACAACAGAGCTTTGAAAGCTATCGACCAGGTGTAGATGGGCCTCCAAATTATGACTGCAACTCGCACCAGAATTTTGCTTTGAGATATGGCGAATTTAATTGATCAATCTTCAACTTAGCGCCAACATGCGTAAATGTCATATTTTCCATTGCCCTCATCAAACCTCTCGGCTTTAAAATATGTCAACACTTTCTATGCAGCCATTCATTAATAAAAATCCCAGGAATTTTAGGGATCCAATCATGGTTATTAACTATTGTCAATGTTTTCACCCCAATCTCCTTAAGCCTCTGTTTGAAATCATGGTTTCCAACTCTGGGTCCTCCAAAAGAGAACACTGCAAAGGCTGCATTATTTGAGTTTGATGCAAAGTTTTCTCCAATCTCGTATGCAGTCAAGATCGCCAACGCCGCTCCTAGACTGTGCCCTGCAATGGTTATTCTCAACTCCTCGCCCTTGTATAATTTTAACAATTTTTCCACTTCTTCCATAACCTGCTCAGATGCACTCTTCATATTACTATTATGATCGTCATTGTTGTTGTCGCCGTTAGAAGTATACAGACTTAAAAATCCATTCTCCACCTTAGAATTCAGATAAGAGTGATCAATATTATCGAAGAGATTAATTGGTTTTAAATCTGTATTGAGATTTTTGATAAAATGAGAAGCAAAGAAGATAATACAGAGAAGACGAAAATTGGGAAAAACAGAAAGTGAGCATAGCATTTAGTATTGAGTATATAGCTGAGCTAAATAGGCTCAAGCAAATCAAGAAACGAAACAAGAGATCCTAACTAACTCGTACAGTTGGCCAGGATAGCTCGCAGTGTACAGTCACATACTATTGAGGTTACAGATATATTTAACACTCCCTCTTAAACTCAACAGTTACAAACATCAGCACTGATAATGCCCAAGTGTTGTCTCTGAAAATCAAAATTGGATTTTCCTAGTGGCTTTGTAAAAGTATCTGTGAGCTAATCTCGAGAGCCACAAAGTTGAATTGCTATGTCACCATTATTGACTAGCTCGTGTATGAAGTGAAAACAAGTGTCAATATGTTTCATTTTCTTGTGAAACACATGATTTTTGGATAGAGCAATTGCTGAGTTGTTGTCACAAAAGACAGGAGTTGGCTTATTTTCTGTATGTGACATATCATTCAATACTCTTCTCAGCGACACAGCTTGACAGGAAGCTGAGGTAGCAGAGATATACTCTTCCTCTGTAGAAGGTATTGATACAATGGGTTGCTTCTTTGATGCCCATGAAATCAGGTTCGTGCCCCGTGTACCATAAGCCAAAATTGAGAGTGCGTACAACATATCTCAGAATCATTTTCGCCATCTTCCAGTGAGAATCTTTGGGGTATTCCATCAACCTAGAAACAAGGTTGGTTGCATACATAATATCAGGCCTAGTTGTTGTAAGATACAACAAACTGCCTACTAGACTTTTGTACATGGTAGAATCCATTGTAGGGTCTTCATCTTTCTTGCTCAATTTTGTGCCTAGGGGTATAGGAGTTTCTGTTGGATTGCAATCTTCCATGCAGAATCTTTTGATAATGTATGTTGCATACTTTTGCTGACACACAAAAATGTCTTTGGTTGATTGGTCAACCTCAATACCGAAGAAATATTTCATGATGCCAAGATCTGTCATCTCAATCTCATATTGCATGGCATGTTTAAAACTAGTTAACTCAAGATTTCCGGTATATATCATGTCATCAACATATAAACATACAATCAAAATTTTACTGTGCTGATCAATTTTGGTGTAAAGAATTGGCTCATTTTGGCTTCTGCTGAAACCAGTCTTGATTAGGTAAGTGTTAATTATGTTGTACCACACTCTTGGAGCGTTATTTAAGCCATACAAGGCTTTCTTCAATAGATACACTTTGGATGGTTGCTCTCTGACTTCAAATCCAAGTGGTTGATCCAGATAAACCTCTTCTTCTAAGACACCATTTAGGAAGGAGGACTTGACATCCATCTGGTATAATTTCCATTTGTGTTGATCTATTATGGCTAAAAGAGTCCTTACAGTGTCCAACCTTGCTACCGGAGAAAATGTTTCACCATAATCAATACCTCGTTGTTGTGAGAATCCTTTGGCAGCAACTCTTGCCTTGTGTTTTTCAATCTATCCCTTTTTATTTAGTTCTTTTTTGTAAACCCACTTGACACCAATACTTTGCTTGTGTCTGGGCAGGTCAACAAGATCCCATGTCTTGTTCTTCTCAATGGATTCAATCTCTTGGTTCATGTCTTGAACCCAATGTGACTCCTTAGTTGCCTCTTTAAAATATGTGGGTTGACATGACATTAATGCAAAAATATTGTGTTAGTCAATGTCATCCAACTGCTGATGGATTTCTCTCAAACTTTGGGTTCTCTGATTTGGAAGTTTAGAGGAAGATTTTATGCTCGAAGTTGAGTTATCCTGAGAAATTTCATATTGTCCTTGTATCTAGAGCCTTGGAAGAGCAGGATGATGCCTTTGTTTTCCTGAATTCTCTATGTCTTCAGGATGTGATATCAATGGATCTTGACTGTCCATTGGCTGACTTTCAGACTCGTTCTAGAACTAATTTTCAAAAAAATTTACATCTCTGTTGAGAATCAGTTTCTTTGAGATTGGATTGTAGAGCCAATAAGCTTTTGATGTTTCACTGTAGCCAGTAAATATGCATTTCTCACTTATTTTGATGGTTGGTTGGTCATGGCAGCAAGGTCTATTGGATCTGGTTCCACATATCCAAGATTCACTGGATCCCAACACTCTTGTGCTTGTAAGAAGGATATCATTCAAAGGGACAAAAACTCATAATTCTTTCCAAGAATAATCGGTCCTTGAGTTGGTCCTAAACTGCTAGAGCTGGCCATCTTTGAAGAAGAAAAAAGAAAAAATAAACAACAAAAAATTCGTTAAAGATTTGAGAGCTGACCTATTTCCTGCGCGTAAAACCAGGTCTGTGAATGTCTTTGTGTGACTTCGGGCTGAAAATCATGGGGTAAACCACTTCTTTATCTTTGATATGGCTGGATCTGACTATCCGAGTGCAAGATATATGGATTCAGAGCTCTAAGCTATGTTCTTTAGAAATTGTAGCAACTATAGCCCCTCTAATGGTGGAATTTGGGCTATCTAAGTTTACTCGAGAGCCAAAAAAAAATTGAAGTTTAGCTTTTCATGTAACCGTGGGATGAAAACCAGCCACTTTGGGCTTTCGGGCTTCGGGCATTTTGACGTTGAAGGTCTCAATTCCTCTGAATAGTCGAATGGTTGAATAATTGAATTGCTGCAAAGATCAATGGTCCTCGTTGATTTGAGATCAAACGGTCCACAATTACTTCGAGACTTTGTGCCTTCGAGCCTTCAGGGCTCTAGGAGATATTCCTTTCTTACCTCGCAATCTTCCAAAATTTCAAACCTCGAAACAAGGGAAGAGATCGGCGGTCTCAATTACCTGTCAAGATCGATGACTCAAAATTATTTCAGGAGTTCGATCTTCGGGGATTTTTCACTGCTCTTAATCTCAAAACTCGCGAAGTGTTGAGGCGGCGAACTAACCATAGAGATGTATATCCAATGATCCTTAGGCCTTATCAAATGAACGACGAAGATCTTCTTTGGAATTTCGGTGTTCAGGAGTTTTAGAAACACTCCACCGTGTTCTCTCCGAACCGTGAACTAGCAAAGTGAAAGATCCTTCGTCCATGTGTCTTCGTCGATGGATGGTCCAAATGAAGTCTGACTCTTCTCTGAAGTGGTCTAGCTCCAAAGTGTGGGATCACGTGATGTGTGTCCCTTCTGGCTTCAATGGACCAAATCTGCTTCGCGCCTTGTGCCTTCGTGTCTTTTATCACCTTCTTTTGATGTTCCTCTCGAACAATGAACGAGCGAAGAACTATTCGTATGACGCGTGTCTCCTTCTTGGATCGATGGTCAGGATTTGTTTCGGACTTCAGAACTTCGGAAGACTTGTCTCCTTTGCAACCTTTTCATGAAATTGCCGAATACGTGAAGTTTCGAAAAAAATTGATGGTTAAATCCTATGCACATTTTCTTGATGTGACAGTTGAAACACGTTCTCCTTTTCTACGCGCTCCTCGTCCTTTCTGAGCTTGATTAATGGCTCATATATGTTTGTAGGACCGATCTTATGGCTGCTAAGATTATCTTTTTTTGTATCTGCAAATACTTTCTTCTTAAGAAGGAATTTCATGAATCTTTCACGAATTCTTTAAAAAGCTCAATGATCTTTAATTTTTTTGTGTCCGTCAATTCTCCTTTCGCAGGTCTTCCTCCATGCGCAGTGATATTTCCAACGATCTTTTGAGCGAACTATTGTATCCACACTCCTTTAGTGGACTGCAGATTGTTCTCCAAGATTCTTTAAACGTTGCGTCCTTCTGCAGCTGCTCTTCTTCTTCGCGCTTGATGTCTGCAATGATCTTTTGAGCATATTTTCTCTCCAAGATTTGTGAATAATCTTGCATCCCTTTTCTCTCGTAGACAGTGTAAGCTCTGTTCTTCTTAGGATCGGGCTGCTCTCCAGACTATGTGAAGAGGCTTACGTCTAAAGCTTTGATACCATGATAAAATGAGAAGCAAAGAAGATAATACAGAGAAGACGAAAAATTGGGAAAAAGAAAAATTGAGCAGAGCATTTAGTATTGAGTATATAGCTTAGCTAAATAGGCTCGATAAAATCAAGAAACGAAACAAGAGATCCTAACTAACTCGTACAGCTGGCCAGGACAACTAGCAGTGTACAGTCACAGTGTATAGTCACATACTGTTGAGGTTACAGATATATTTAACAATTTTCAGCCCATTCCAACAGAGTCATGGTGCCTCTCCATGAAATCACTATATCTCTTCGACCTAATATTTTGATCTCTTGCAAGTCGTCACTCACAACAACGAATCCCATCTAGTTGGACTATTGAAGTTTCAAGGTATCAATCGATAGTTTTGAAAGTTATTGGGGAACATGGACGCTCACGGTGGCATTGAGATATTTGGTAACTCTGTAATTGATGTTCTTCAATCCCACTCTGTTGAAAAATGAATTAACATTATCACGAGAGATGCAACAGCTACCGTAGGAGCTGGACTGTGGGTTAGAATTAAAAGCATCATAAGATGCCTATGAAAACTCTCCATATTTAACAATCTCCCTTCTTAATTTTTCATCAAGGGGGTCCAACAGGCCTCTCCAGATGTTGGCGCCGTGATATTCCCTCCATTTACCGACCAGAATCTTCTTTGGAGAAAGATCGGGTCTACTTAGTTTCCTCATCCTATCATCATAATTTTTGCCTGTATCGTTGGAATTTTTTCGATTTAAAAGTGGAGAATCCAACACTGTGTTTCTTCTAGGGCTAGAATCCATGAATGTGGCTGATAAGTCTCTTTGACTTAGAGATATGATTTGCAGTCGTCTAGTCCCAACTAATCTTTTTCGCAATGGCTTCTTTGTTTTCGCAGTTAGTGTGGGTAGAGTGCTTCTGGGATTTATTAATGTGTAGCTATGATCCTTTGCAATTGGCAAGGAAGATATGGCAGTATCCAATTTTAAAGACATCGAGAGCTTCATATGGATGAGACTTACAAATAGCTTACTTCAATGACCAAGTGATTTTGAATGGATTGCAAAATATAGTCACTCTTTGGAGGATTCGAACGAGTTGCAAAGTTAGAGTGAAAGCATTCGTTATATATCCCATGAAGGCTTCGAGCTCGAGATGAACGCATATGTGTCCTCCACTCATTCTATACTCATTTTGACCCACTGCTTACTCATTTCCAATCAGAGCTATCTTCGCTTTTTCAGTGTCTTACTTGAAATTAGCATGATCCGTTGACCACCAAATTTATATTCGATCCTTTTGGCATTAAATTGGTAAAGGAAATTAGCATGATTCGTCGACCATGCTAATTGATAAAGGAAATTAAATCAGTAAAGGAAATTAGTTTTGTTCTGTAATTAAATCAGTATATGAAATTAGCATGAATCGTCGACCACCAGATTTATACTCGAAATAGATCTACCGACGCTTCACATGTTACTTGGATTATAGTTTTTTCCACTACATGATCAAAGATGACATACAAATATGGAAAGTTGTAATTGTTAGAATTGCAAATGCGGAAATCAAAATTCACATATGATAATTAGCAATCACACAGATAAGAAACACAGGGATTTCACGTGGTTCACCCAAATGTTGGGCTAAGTCCACCAAGCATAGGCATCAGTTGTCTTGTTATTCAGATCATGGAGATTACAACAGACTTGCAAGTTCTCACTCTGTCTCTCTCTTTCCTCTATGGGCTTACATGTATTTATATACATTTACAAGAAATTGATTATTAAATGCAATCCCTATCCATATTCTAACTTGGTCTATTTGGTTGTAACCAATGTGGAATAATAGGATCCAAATCCATCCTTTGAGGAATTTGTTGTCACCAAATCCCAACAATCTCCACCTTGAAAATAGTTAACTTGATACCTTGCTCCTTCCTTTTGTTCATCACCTTTTCTGCAAGCCAAGAGAAGCCAAGAACCACTGTAGCTTCTCTAATAAAACTGGTTTCATGATCTCACCTGTGTGACTTGCATGAGTTTGGATTTCCTGAGGGGTCACTCCACCTCCAACATGTCTTCCACAACTATGTTGTGAGACATATTTAGTGATAGATCTCCTCATATCCAAAACACCTGTAAAATAAACATTACAATTATCACAGACCATCTTAGTGTAACCATTATAGGTGACATTTGTTCTTCTCAAATGATGAAGCACCCATTTCACTGCAACACCTGAATATGTCATGTATCTGACAACATAACTAGCATGTGAAACATATG
Source organism: Picea engelmannii (assembly GCA_009831015.1). Classification (NCBI taxonomy): domain Eukaryota; kingdom Viridiplantae; phylum Streptophyta; class Pinopsida; order Pinales; family Pinaceae; genus Picea; species Picea engelmannii. The sequence continues at coordinate 454,311 of ML779272.1, read as the reverse complement.
GTCTTAACCATTTCATCACATACAACTAATCTCCTACTGAACTTACACGAGACATAACCTTTTCTTCTTTATAGACAGGACCTATGCTTGAAGAAAACTTATAATGGAAAGCAAGAGGGATAAAAATTGGTTTTATAATGTTTATATTGAACTCCAACCACAACTTACCATTACCATATCTGTGTACTTCCATGCCCATAATTTGTTTTTCTCCTCCTTGATCCCTAATCTAAATTGTCCTATCCACCTGAGTCATTTTCTTACTGATTGTATTCATGCTTGGGCTTGCATCGAGCATATCATCAGCAAATAACATCAAGAATGTGAATGTACTATAAAATGTATAGTCATTCCTACCCTTTGAAAAATTCTGACTCATTATGAAGGATTCAAACCTATTGTATATTTTCCTGGGTACCAATAGGCCATACAATGAATTTTCTAGCATGCAAACAAATTTACCGTTGCGATCTTGAATCAACCCTTTCGGTTGTTCCATGCATACTATATCTCTGTCAATGATGACCTTTTGAGAAGTACGATCCCACACACAACATCCCTTTATACCACCATCATAACTTGCAGAGATATAAAACAAACAGGAATTCAAAAACAAATATTTTAAGTCTAGAAATGATTTACCACTTAGTAGTACCTGCAATTCTTTCTTGGTCTTATGACCTTGATTCTTTTTCCATAAACAAGAAGATACATATGTCACTTCATATGCCAGTTCAATACTCCCTTCCAACTTATAAAGGTTATCAACCTTTGTTGCCTTCATCACTACTAAACTACCTTTCGACAAAGTGAGTGCTCCACCTTGACATGTATACTTATATCCACAAGAATTCAACACTCCCAATGAAATCAAATTTGATTTAAGCTCAGGTACATATATAACACCCATTAATTCCCTAAGAATACCATCGAACATAATGATTCTACTAATGCCAACCCCAACAGTTTTACAGGGAATACCATTTCCCATAAACACTACACCCTCATCAACAGATTGGTAAGAAATGAACATATTTCTTTGTGAGCACATGTGGTGGGAGGCACTTGAATCTAACTTCCATTCTTCTTGATATTGTAAATTACTAGAAACAGATAGAACTTGATCAGTCATACCTGAATTTGTTACAACCAAATTTGCTTCCTTCGTAGAGTTTTCCTCAGATTCCTTTCTTTTCCAGCAATCTTTCTTGAGATGTCATGTTTTTCCATAGTACCAGCATTTTTCTTTACCCTTTCTATGTCTTGACTTATATAGAGAAAAACTTCTCTCATTCTTCTCTTTAGTTCTACGTCTGACCAACATCACTTCTGAAGTTGAGGTTTCTTTACTAGATTTTCTCCTCATCTCCTAAGCCAACGAAGATCCCACAATAGAGTCATAATCTAAAACATTTGTTGAGCTAAAGATAATAAAGGTGGCTATATTATCCCAAGACTCAGGCAACGAACACAATATTGTAATATCCTTATTCTCATCTTCAAATTTAATTTCCATACTAGTCAATTGAACTATAAGGGTATTAAAGGTATTTAAATGGTCAGAAACGTTTGTACCTTCTTTCATCCACAAACTGTACAATTGTCTCTTCAAGTAGATTCTGCTCGTCAAGTATTTTGTCATATATATACTTTCCAACTTGCTCCATAAGCCTAATGTTGTATCCTCTCCTATGATATTAAACAGAACATCATCCGCCAGAAATAAACGAATGGTACTAAGATATTCTGCATCCAAATCTTCCCATTCCTCATTCGTAATGGCTATTGTTTTCTTTGAATTTCCTGCCAATGCTTTTTGCAACCCTTGTTGCACCAACAAATCCCGCATCTTAAGTTTCCAGAGCTCAAAGTTGATTTTACCACTGAACTTTTCAACTTCAAGCTTTGAACTCTGCATCTTAGCCATTAGCATGGAATCTCCTAATACCCACTGCTTATAAAACCCTTTGAAAAATATGTGGAGGAATAATGGTATAAACCTCAAAAGGTTTAAAAAGAAAAAGTTTAATAAAAGGTTTAATGTGAGTTTAATATTGAATTTAATATTAGAATGTCAATAAATAAACCTCACCTTTTATTTTTAAAATAAAAATAAAAAAAACATCTTTTATAAGCATTCACCTTCACGCATACACTCCTTCACCTTTTTAATTCACTTATACCTTTTTTACATACTATATTCCAAATATAGTAAACCCTTTTTAAAAAACATCCTCCACGTGACTTGTTTACGTTTTATAAAATACCATAATTTTTTACCTTAAGTTTTTCAAAAGAAAAGAAACATGTGAATGTTGAAGAGGAGTTGTCGTACCTCTCACTGCCACTAGAGTGTGGCGATCTTAAAGAGTCACCACACCTCTCGATACACTTGGATTGCGATGATTCCAGGTTTTCAAATGTGCATGAAGTTTGAATAGTATGACATCACACCCTTCCATAGGAGGGACCTGCAGTGATGTTGAACTCGACGCATCTCACACAGATTTCACTCTTGTAGCTCCTCTGAGAATTTGACGCTCCAGCCAGCTCTGATACCACTTGTTAGAATTGCAAATGTGGAGAACACAACTCACATATGATAATTAACAATCACATAGATAAGAAACACATGGATTTCATGTGGTTCACCCAAACATTGGGCTACATCCACCAAGCATAGGCATCGGTTGTCTTATTATTCAGATCATGGAGATTACAGCAGACTTGGAAGTTCTCACTTTTTCTCTCTCTTTCCTCTACAAGATTACATGTATTTGTATACATTTACAAGAAACTGATTATTAAATGCAATCCCTGTCCATATTCTAACTTGGTCTATTTGGTTGTAACCAATGCAGGATAATAGGATCCAAATCCATCCTTTGAGGAATTCATTGTCACCAAATCCAAACAATAATTACAATTTATTTCCAAATTCACATAAAGATAGATTTAAATTGTCTCTGAATTTTTGTGGTGGCATTTATAATGTGGTCAAATATGAGTATAATGAAGTCAGGTGAGTGAAGATGGAGAAAATCATGCACCACTTATTTACTGGGAGTGTACTACCTTTGTCAGATTTTTTTTTGTGACGTTAATAATGTGGTTAAAGATAGTATAATGAAATAAGATGAGTGAAGAAGGACAAAAGCATGCACCGCATACTAGGTCAATTATTTGTAGTGTACTCTCCTTTTTCAGATTTTTGTAGTGGCATTTATAAAGTGGTCAAAGATGAGTATAATGAAGTAAGGTGAGTGAAGAAGGACAAAATTGTGCGCCATGCACTAAGTCAATTATTGGTAGTGTAGTATTTTCTTCTCTCTATTGGATATTCACTATCCAAAGATAAAATGGAAAGAACACATTACCAATAATTGACTTAGTACATGGTACATATCACTTACCACTTCCACTGAAGAAAGTAATCATGACTAGTCAACTTACTTTAGTTAAAATACATTTAACTTTGCAATAATTACATCATACATCATATCTTTTAGTACTAAAAATGAATTTCTACTTAAAAACATATATCATTAGAGATACATGTTATAGATGTAGGCTAAAGGGAAAACGAAATGAACCTTTGACGACAGTTATTTTCCGTGTTCGAACTCTCGTCGATGATTACTGTCAAGGCTTCGACCGACTACCTATCCCATCTCCTGGTGGAGACCCTTCAGGTGGTCGGAAACAACGATTCTCGTAAAACGACGAACTTCATCCCATCTCACGACAATTGCCTACATTCAATGCCTGTCATAAATTCGTTGCCTACCTCCCATTCATTCTTACCTTCTGCATCACCCCTGAACCCGCTTGCGCCCACCTCATTACTCTACCCCTGAATCGTACGACTCTAAGCGTCATTCCTCTACCTTTGAACCAGACTGTGAGAAACTGGCAAGAAAGACAACTTTCTTCACATACCAGTTTGATAGTGTGTATGGGAGAATAAGCAAAATCAGAGTGAAGACACCAGACATGTTGCTGCAGAAATCTTCTTGAGGAAAATTCATCTTACACCACTTATCATCTTCCATTCCACCTACATAGGTAAACCACTAATGCAATGTTCATTTAGAAATTTAGAGGTTATTGCACACACTATTAAATTATTACACATATTTTCTAATATCTTTTGATATCAATGGCCAACACCTAAATATCATTAGGTATCTTTTCATGTAGATCAGGTAGTGATAACCTATTTGGTGTAGGATAAGATTCACATGTGACATGCACAAAAACTCTTGAGAATTTATTAATAATGTAAGTGAATGAAGACTGTGAATATGGTGAATATTCCCAAAGACAAATAGTTTTTCTCTTAAGTTGATTTCTTAGCACTCCCAAGTAGCAAAATTGAGCATTTTTTATAAGAAAAAACCATGGAAGAAAAGTATCTTAGGTACATTATCAACTAGCTCGTATCTAATTTTGGGTGTATAGAAAATTATGATTTTCAAGGTAAAATATTTAGCATAAATTTTAAAAGAATTTGGGGAGTAGATTAGTGCAATTTCAGAGGAAATTCTTAAAATATCCATTTGTTGATAAAGAACCTCATAACGTATTCTTTGGTAAGGTTCTCTGGTTTCTAGGCTAGGTCCATGACAGCCTTTATGTATCCTTAGTTAGTTAATCTTCTTGGTTAGCATGAAACACAAGGAACAAAAAAAAGACACATAAATTCCTAATACAATTCTTTTGATTCTGATGTTTTGGAATAAATAATTATGTAAATAAGTATGTATTCTTGAAGAAAAGATGTTAAAATCACCCACATGTGTGAATGGAAACAATTTGAGCATCAAATGCTTGATACTTGAGAAGCTCCCATTTTGCTGGCAAATTGTCCTCCATTTTAGCCATAAGCAACCTCTTCCTACGAACTATACTGCCTCAATATGTTAAATATAAGGACAAGTCTCACATTTTATCATGTTGAGAAAATTACACCTCAGAGGCACAACCATAATTGATTGCTTGGCTCCTACTACATCAAATTACAAAGTCAACACAATGTATAAGAAAGAGGAATCGAAGATAAAAAGAACTTGAGCAAACAACAAATATAAAAGAAGGTGCTTACCGAAGATTGCTTGTTAAATTCAACAAATTCATTCTTGCAAGTTCTAAGAAGATGAAAAAAGCACCATGCCACGTGATATTTCGCACATAAACCCAAATTTCCAACATTGCATCCATTGATATTTTTCTATCCTCGCGAAATGACCCCAAGTCTAAGAAGCACTCCCATGATTCCTCATCCAGGACATGAATATTGGTATCCAAGCATCTAAGAAGCCCTTCTTTGTGATAATTTGAAATTGATTCCCCATTTTAAAGCTTGTTCTTGGCACTCTCCCACACCAGGTCAGGTTTCCCATGCAAAGAGATTCCAATTAACTTCATAGAAAGTGGCAGGCCTTTACATTCTACTTGCACTTGTGATTCATACATCAACAACACTCAGTTGAAATTTTATAGGTGGAAAACCAATCAAGCACACACAAAAATATGTTTGTTTAGCATGAATATTCTTAATGACTCATGGTTTGTTTACTCTAAGAGGTCTTCCTATTTTTCTTGTCATATTTTGAGGTTTTACTTATTTTTTATTGGAAGAGGAAGTGTGGATTATGCTTAACAACCTATATATTTTAGGATGTCCTTGATTTGAGTCTTTTCATAGTAGCTATGCTTGACTTGAGTCTTTTCAAAGCTTATCCACATAGAGTCTAATTCCTATTGATTTTTTATACCAAAATTTTACCACTTTTTAATAGTATAGGTTATGGCATGTTTGTCACCAATAAATATTATTGTCATCAATAAAACAACTTACAAAATAGATTTCATCATGCAAATCAAATCAAATAAAAAGAAGAAAGGTTTCTCTCTCTAATTTCCCAAGTCTGTAAGAATAACTATTCACATATATTACCCACGGAAAAAGTTATTTAACACTAAATTGGGTAATGAAATTGAAATTTGGATGCAAATGTTGGAAATTCAAAATTAAATAATAGATATGTGATATCAATAAACTGGATGTTTGTGTATGGTGTAGATAGATAGACTCTTATGCAATGCCACAAAACATTCACATGTACAAATGAACGAAACAACACACTTGGAAATGGAAACCCACAAAGCTAGATCATTTCAGTGTATTTATTTTGAGGAAACAATCTAAGCGAGTTTATCAATGATTTCATTTTCATGTCATTGCTATTCATTGTTTTGTTTGTGTTGGTAACATGAAAACTAATCAAACAAAGTATCCACAACTCATATTTTATTATATCATGATTATAGTTTGTTAGGGTTTGGCAGTGCCCCCCAACAAGGTTTTGAATTTATGGCGAATCCATTGCAATACCAAGAGAAACACCTTGTTTTATTATATGCTAAAAATGATAACAACTTGATTTACTAGAATAACTTCCTTTTATAGACAATTATATCTCATTTCTGAATAACATGCTAACACCATATTGGATATAAATATGAGTTTATAACAGATAATTAGTGCTTGTGCAATAGAGTTGAGGTTAGGCCTTACCCAAGGATTAGCCCATCCTTCCATCAACTCCAAGACAATAAATTTGCAGTGGTATCAGGGATATGAAAGCTAATAACAATGCCCCTTATAATGATCTCAATAATATGAGATATAAAAGGCAGGCTAACTTTTGAAGATTACATACCAATTTTGAAGCTTCTAGGAAAGCCAATAATGAATGTGTAATGATAATATATTGTATTTCTATTTATATCTAGAATGAATCATGGTTCGTATATTTTGATAGATTTTTGACAAAGTGAGGAATAATTTGAGAGGGTGAATCTAGAATTCTTTACATGGAATGCACTAAATGTATGTTCTTGTATGTTTTGAGGTGAAATCCCCTCGAATATTTTTTGTATGGGTCCTCATTAGGGATCCTTTTTTTGAGGCTAAGGAGAGACTAGAGTATGCTTCCATATTTTCTAGTAAATGTTGAAGTGAGAAGTGTTGCAAGATAGCAATCATGAACAACTTGAATGTTCTATAAGAGATTCTCCTGCACTTTTAACTTTAATTCTCATTTCAGAGTGATCTGAAAATAGGGGGCTGACTTGTTATGTTATGCAAGCACCATCTACTTCATTAAAATAAACTTTTCAGGACCTTTCTCAATGTCTTAGTTATGCAAGATAAATTATGTGCCAAGTTTATCCATCTTCTTTTAAATGTTCATGTGTGAAGAAATTTTTTTTAAAATGGTTAAATATGTGTTTTAAATAAATACACAACAAACATAACTTGCATCAAATAAACCATCAAACTCACAACAATAATAAGATGATAAAGGAGTTCACCCCCAACTGGGCTACATCTCCTTGAACCTCCATCAATGGACTAGGATCTCTGGGATTAGTTTGTGAAAGATTATTTTACAAGATGTTTCTCAACTCCAATGGAAATAATGACTGTACCATTGGGTTCAGAATACATAAAAACCCCAAAAATGTCTAATAGAACTCTGAAAACAGATCATGGCTCATCCAGGCATGACCTCTTCTACATGTGGCCTTGAGCTTCCCTGAGCTTCCTTGTGGAACAAACACCTGTAAAAGTCCTCAAATGGATTTGAAACCTATCCCACTGTGTTCAGAGCATAACAATTAGCCAAAAATGACTATTTAGTCACAGAAAACAGACTTGGGCTCATCTGAGGATGGCCTCAATCAATGAGGGCTTCAAGCTCCCTAGAGCTCTATGAAACTTCAATGGTGAAAAACCTGCAAAAGAAGTCTTCAAATTCCTTTGAAAACAGTTCCAATGGATTCAGAACATCCAAAAACCCCTAGCTGGTCTTTTTCAGCACCTCATTTGGCCAAAAAATGAAGAAGATAGGCCTCCTGCCATTTTCCTCCTTCAAGCTTGTTGTCTCTAGTTCGCTAAAATGCACCTCTATGTGTCCAACCTATCTCACGCGCTCAATATCATGCTAAAACCTAGCACCAAGTGCAACTGCAAAATGGTGCGAACTGTAGGACGGTTACGGCGTGCCTAGCCCCTAACCGCCAAACCCGTGGACATATGGGTCACCATGTGACCTCGTTTCCCGCACAAAAGGGCTAGGTTCCAAGAGAGAATGTGGTTGTGCCACGTATCAGGCACATGGTTGTGTAATCATTAGAAAATCCACACAACCATGTAGAGTTCGGTCCATATGGCAAGGTTTATGCGACCGGGGGCTAGGGCTAAGCCTCAGCGTGGACGTGCCCCAACTCACCATATGTTCAAACTTAAATATAATCCAACACAATTATATAACAAGCAATAATGTGTGGCGCGCCGGTTGATTGATCCTTGCCAATACTTTGGTGTGTATTGGAGATCTGGTGTTCGATCCCAATGGACCCCATAAACGTTTAAACAAACAACCATTACCAAACAAACAGGGTGCCACGTGGCAGCCCATGCATGGGCCATGTGGCACCAAACCGTTGGACAAAAAGACGCCATGTGTCTCATCATGATTCACCCAACTGCCAACTCAACATTGACACATCATCAACTGCCACCTCAGCATACGTACATACCACGTCATATGTACGGACTCTTCCACATCAGCTATACGTCCCTACCACGTCAGCATCCGTACGGACTGTACAGATTGTACAGTCAACACATTTTTTTTTTTACTTGTTTGACAAATCGAACAGATCGTGATATCTCACTCATCCAATGTCTATTTGAACTCGTTCAAATTGAGTTGGGTTCGTGATGATGAGGGCTACGCACCCGTTCATTTTGAGGTAATTCCAAGAACTTTGATTTTTGAGCAAAATTTTGACCCCTGGTCCAGATTCTGATCACACCTTCCCACTGAAAGGCTTTTGGACCCACAAAAGATTATGATTATCTGCATGAGCTTCAATACTCTTCTACTTCCAAGTTCTATCAACTGATTCTACTTGAAAAGTCTTTTTGATAATCACCTGGATACCTTGACATGCCTTGCACTACAACTGGCTATGTCCCTCAACCACTGTTCTCTGGCTGTTGTTGACCCACTGTTCTCTTTGGGCTTGGAAGAATACCATCCTTCCCACTGAAAATCAAGTCCCTCTTGTGAACTCTTTGGCGTCAAAACAATCCGCTCTACTATGGCTGCAAAAACTTTCCTGCGACATCTTGTCACAAACCAAGAAAACCATCAATCTTGAAAACAAATTTATACAAGACTGAAAATGATGCCAACAAAGTCTTTTTTCTCTTCAAGAACAAGGTCGCATCTTGTACTTCATCAAAACACATGGCGTTTTCCTGCATCTTGGTGTACTCAAAATCAACTTACAAGCCAACAAACACCATCGACTAAACATAAGTCGAAAAACATGATCGACACACATAGCCGTCAAGACAACATCGACACAAGTCAAGACTCATTTGAAACATATCGAACTTCCCAAAATGAAAAGTCGAAATTCATGATACATAATCGTGTTACAATCATGAGTCATTCAGGACGAACTATCACCAAGTTCACTGCTTACACACACACAAACACATGCATGTGCATGACTATTCAATTCTCCTTCAAGTACAAACATAAGTACATGAACCTGAAACATGTGGGTACATAAGAGATGAATATGAAAAATATATATGGTTGTAACAAGTGAGCATCATACCCCTCTTTTACATCCTCATGGCGAAGTTGTGCAACAAACAAGAATTCCTTCAAACGAATTGCATTCACATGTAACTTGCATCATACAAGTTATGATAAATCACTACAACTTGTCATACTCTCTACATAAATGCATACATAAGGGTGAAATTTGCATCTCCAATAGAAAATGCAAGCCTTACTTGCTTAAGAAATCTAACCATTTCTTACCAAGCCAACTCAATGGTGAATTTTTCTGCTGAAAATCGTCTTCTTGTGAATCATCTTGACTCACATCAATGATGAAATCTCCTCTTCCATTCTTGTCAATCTCTTTATCCATCTGCTTCTTGTGTTGTGGATGAGTGGTTGGATGCAATGTCCAACATTGGTCAATGAGATGACCCCGCTTCTGGCAATGAGTGCAAATATTTTGCATCTTCTTTTCAAGTTGTCTTTGCTTGTAAAGTTTCCTGAAAGTGGTCAATCTTTTACAACATTTTGAAACATGATGGTTATATAAACCACAATATGTACATGGACTTTTTCTTCCATTTTTACATGCAAATTTATCATGCTTAACATAATCAAAAGCAATTGAATGAAAGGCAGAAAGATACCTTGAACATTCACCTTTATCGCCTTTTTGAGGAGGTGAGTTGGAAGAGTTACCAACTCTCTTTTGAAGACCAACAATAGTGTTCTTGTCCGCATGGTTGTCATAACTCTCTTGTTTCATACATTTTCATTCATCTTGAACACATACTTTGCATGCTTGAGGGATTGAACTTGCAACTAAAGTTGTTCTTGGAACTTTTTCCCTTGTCTCCTCAACTTTGGAATTTGCTCCATTTTTTTTTTCATATCCAAGACCACAATACTTGGGTCTCTCCTCAACAAAAATAAGCTCAACAATGCCTTGTGAATGCTTGCCTAACCCCCTACCTTCATAGCCCATTTTTAACAATAACTTGGACCATATTCCTCTAGTGTGATTTTCAAAAACACCAAAGCATTCATCTTGAGAGGAATTTGAAGATAAACTAACATTACATACCGTATGTTCATGCATGTACTTGGTAAGGGTTTCCTTTTCCTCATGAAGTTGAGTCTCCATCTCATGCAACTTTTCAAGAAGCTGATGCTTCTCCTCCTTCATGGCCATCAACTGCTCTTGAAGGGCAATGCTCTCTTCTCTATCTTCCCACAACTCTTGTACCATATCTCTCATGGTTACAAACTCCTTCAACATCTCTTTGTCAAAGAACTTGGATAATGAAGATGTATGAGAACTATCATTGTTTGAAGCTTCCTCCATCCTTGCAAGATATCAACTTCATCACAAAACTTGCACAATAATACCAACAACTAAATCTCTAGCTATCAATGGCAATCACATGAGAAAAACAAACTAAGCTCTGATACCACCTGATCTGAAAATAGGGGGCTGACTTATTATGCTATGCAAGCACCCTCTACTTCATTAAAATAAACTTTTTAGGACCTTGCTCAATGTCTTAGTTATGCAAGATAAATTATGTGCCAAGTTTATGCATCTTCTTTTAAATGTTTATGTGTGAGGAAATTTTCTTTTCAAATGGTTAAATATGTGTTTTAAATAAATACATAGAAAACATAACTTGCAACAAATAAACCATCAAACTCACAACATTAACAAGATGATAAAGAAGTTCACCCCCAACTGGGATACATCTCCTTGAGCCTCCATCAATGGACTAGGCTCTCTGGGATTAGTTTGTGAAAGATTCTTTTACAAGATTCTTCTCAACTCCAATGGAAATACTAACTATATCATTGGGTTCAGAATACATAAAAACCCCATAAATGACTAATAGAACTTTGAAAACGGATCATGGCTCATCCAGGCATGACCTCTTCTACATGTGGCCTTGAGCTTCCATGAGCTTCCTTGTGGAAAAAACACCTGTAAAAGTCCTCAAATGGATTTGAAACCTATCCCAATGTGTTCATAGCATAACAATTAGACAAAAATGACTATTTAGTCACAGAAAATAGACTTGGGCTCATTTGAGCATGGCCTTAATCAATGAGGGCTTCAAGCTCCCTAGAGCTCTCTAAAACTTAAATGGTGAAAAGACTGCAAAATAAGTCTTTAAATGCCTTTGAAAACAGTGCCAATGGATTCAGAACGTCCAAAAACCCCCATCTAAGCTTTTTCGGCACCTCATTTGGCCAAAAAATGAAGAAGATAGGCCTCCTGCCATTTTCCTCCTTCAAGCTTGTTGTCTCTGGTTCGCCAAAATGCACCTTTGTGTGTCCAACCTAGCTCACGCGCTAAATATCGTGCTAAAACCTAGCACCGGGTACAACTGCAAAATCGTGCGAACTATAGGATGATTACGATGCGCCTAGCCCCTAACCGCCAAACCCGTCGACGTATGAGTCACCATGTGACCTCGTTTCCCGCACAAAAGGGCTAGGTTCCAAGAGCGAATGTGGTTGTGCCACATATCGGGTGCATGGTTGTGTAATCGTTGGAAAATATGTGCAACCGTGTAGAGGTCAGGTCATATGGCAAGGTTTATGCGACCAGGAGTTGGGGCTAAGCCCCAGCCCAGACGCGCCCCAACTCACCATATGTTCAAACTTAAATATAATCCAACACAATTATATAACAAGCAATAACGTGTGGCGCATTAGTTGATTGATCCTTGCCAAGACTTTGGTGTGTATTGGAGGTCTGGGGTTTGATCCCCATGGACCCCATAAACTTTTAAACAAACAACCATTACCAAACAAACGGGGTGCCACATGGCAGCGCACGCCTGAGCCACGTGGCACCAAACCATTGGACAAAAAGATGCCATGTGTCTCATCATGATTCGCCCAACTGCTAACTCAGCATTGGCATGTCATCAACTGCCACCTTAGCGTATATACATACCACGTCATATGTATGGCCTCTGCCACATCAACTGTACGGCCCTGCCATGTCATCATCTGTACGGACTGTACGGACTATACAGTCAGCACATTATTTTTTTTGCTTGTTTGCCGAATCGAACAGATCGTGATATCTCACTCATTCGATGTTCGTTTGAACCCGTTCCAATTGCATTGGGTTCATGACAATGAGGGATACACACTCGTTTGTTTTAAGGCAATTCTAAGAACTTTGATTTTTGAGCAAAATTTTGACCCCTGGTCCAGATTCTGATCAGAGAGATAAGACAACGTTTTTGAAACATACATTAATGTGAGGTCTTTTACACAAAGAAATGTGGCCTTGCATGGGAAATGGTACCATATTTTTGAAGCTCAATAAATCAGTCTATTGTTCTAACTTGAATATTGTTGAAAATAAATACAAGTCATAAATGAATTTCACTGAATCAATTAAGATCAATAAATTTATAGTTTACCTCAAGTTAAATGTGAATGTATTAAGAATTATAACATCCTATCTTGTTGCGAGTGAATCACAGAAACATATATGGAGCATTACAAGAGGAGGTGTGGCAAAGACACCATAATTGAAGTTAGGTCAGAAAAAGGAGGGGAAGGCCCCATTTACACCGACACCAACATGGCATATCAATGGGGAGAAATTTATCAAATGTTCCACAAAGATTCCTATCCTACGGTATCAAATGATGATCGATATTTGGGTGTCTACGACACTCTAAAAAGGTCTCATCTTTATCAAATATATGCACATCCTGAAGTGTTCCCATGTGCAGATTATATTTCTTGGATCATCCATCGAACTGGCATTGGCAACATGACGATAAAAGATACTGAAGGGAAATATATTACATATTTCTAGGCCTCAACTATATATTCATGCTATAAGATTCCTAATGAAGAGATTCAACTCACAAATGAATGGATGCTAAAATTTCTTATAGATTGTAGAGAAGCAATTAAGAATTGGTGGGTTCCAAATGTAAGTTTTAGATCAAGATCCAAAGATTATTACACGAAAATTATCATAGCCCCTTACAAATATATTGTAGCCCTTATGTGCATGCTTTATGGAGAAGCAAATGCTTCAACATTCAAGGAATATTGGGTTCCCTTTCTACACACTATCACAACTACTGGTCATATATTTAATTGGGCAGCTATCCTCTCAACCAACCTTTAAAATGACATATCAGTATTAAAACATGTAGTTTTGGGAAAGCATATGCATTTCCACATGTCATCATACCTACTTGATATGGTCTGTCGAGCACATGCTTACCCAAGAATGGGTCGGAGATGGAAAATGAGTGACCTCCCTATTCATGTTTATTGTGAGGACTTGTGGTAGCATAACTATCGAGTGTACTATCAAAATATTTGCGACCACTTCTTAATTTCATTGTTCCAATTTTTATTATGCGCCCGAGCACTATGCGTCTCAGAGAAGGAAATGGAAGCTATCAGAAAAATCGAGGATTGGTTCATACTTGAGAATGGGACTTATTTAATATCTACAGATCAACCAAACCTCCACACGTACTTCCCAAATTTATGCCTGACAAACTGGTGTTGCAGGAGGTAGCATACCACAACCTTGTACATGGGGTTGGGGCATCCCTTTCCAAATATAATAAAATTTCATGACCACCACTACCATTCTATGTGGGATCCTACAGTTTCAAGAACTCAAAGGAGACACATGTTGAGATAGAGGTTTTGGAAACATTCCATTTCGAGGAAGAAATGTTCCATAGATATGATCCCCGAAAGGTTTTCAGCTAACACTATAAACTCTGCAAGCATAAGTGGCCTTATGAATCTAAACAGAGAGAGATGAGGAGATATAAAAAAAGGAACATAATTATGATGAGTTTATCTTAAGAAGGGGAGGCATCTCTAAGACTAAAGAAAACTAAAACGCTAAGCAAAAGAAGGAAGCTAAAGAAGCAGAAGCTGAGGAAAAAGATGAAGAAGAAGTTGCAACTAAAGAAACAATAGAAAAAGAAAGGTTGGAGAAGGATCATGAATCACTCCAGAAAAGGAAAGTTGAAGAAGAAGTTGCAGCTAAAGAAGTACCAGAAAAAGAAAGGTTGGAGAAGGAGCTTGAAGCACTTTTCCATAAAAAATCTAAAGAAGAAGTTGCAGCTAAAGAAAAAACTAAAAAATAAAGATTGGAGAAGGAGGTTGAAGCACTTTGGTATAAGGAAGCAGAAGAAGAATCAACTGCAATTGTAGAAGAAGATAAAAAGAGGAAGGTACGAGAGGAACCAGAGAAAAGGAGTCTCTGAGAAGAACAAGAGGAAAATCCCAAACAAGAATAAGAAGAAAGGAAAAAGAAGAGGAGGAAAAGAAAGAACAAGGGAAAACCGATGACATTGATCCCATGGATACCAACCTACCTTAGGATTCTAGAATACCATTGACTGGATGTCATTTCCCTATGGGAGAACTAGAGTTGGGGGTTTAACGTCCTTCAAAGCTAGCAAAGTGGAAGACTTAGACTCTTTCATATTTGACAAGGCCTAGGGAAAGATTGTACAACTAATTGTAAGAACATTTCTCGTTGCAGGTGTTCAACCAATTATAGTAACCACATAAAGAACAATAGTCGAAAACATCGGCCAAGATCCTATAACTATAGCCTCCGCTGGTGTAGCATTTACAAAGGCCATGGAGAAAAATATCAGAGACTATATCAAAGAAATAGGAGAATACAAGGCTTGAAATGTGGTCGTAGAGGAAGAAAATAGATGTTATAAACAGGAAAGGGAAAGTGTCACAGAGAAAAATACATGTGCTAATGAAGTACACAAATAATTATGTGATATGGAAAAGCAAGTATATCCTTGTCTACAAGAATTCCAAGACATAGTTGCTCGACTTTTTTCATTATCTGGTCAGGTTAAGACGAAGAACACCAAAATAACAGGAGTGTGCATAGCCATCGATGATCCAAATATGTTTCCACGAGAACATCCAGATGCACCCCCAGAAGTCCCAAGGATGACTGAAGATGAGCATCGCACGAACTATACAGCCATTGCAAGGGCCCAAAGTATTGGAAATAAGTTGGAGCAATACATAGCATACTCCATTGACACCTACAAGCAACTTTACTTGTTGGTAAATAAATTGATAGAAAAATGTAGGCTGCCTAATATCGTGGATTTGGGAAATCCAAGGCCAACATAGAAAGTCTTTGTAGAATTAAAAGAGGCCATGAATGCTAGAGAAATATCCATAAGATAATTGAAAGAGTAATCCAAGAAACTTTAAAATAGCATATTGTTGAGCCAACAAGAGAACATCATATGTTAATTTCTTACTTGGCTGCTTTGAAAACATACATGAAGACTGTAATCCAGAAAATAACTGATTATTCAATTACATTAGAAAATTTTATGTTTAGGATAATTGAATTGATCTCCTCTTATCATAATATTTGGATTGCCTATCTACAAAATCAAGGCCATGGAGGAGAATAAATTTCCAATTTTGTAATGTATTGTATAAATTATTGTGATAATGTATTACTAAGATGATTAGTTATATACCCAAGAGAACCCAACAAAAAGGAATATTACTTTTTGTAATTTTGGAGAATTACATAGGGAAATTTTAATGAAAAGAACACTTGAGGGCCATTTTTGGAGGGCAAGTGAGTTAGCGTTGTGTGATGTACTTGTTGAACTATTTCTAGTTTGTGATTTTCCATCTTCATTACTGTAAAGTTATATTATCAATATGAAAAAATATTCTTTTGTGAGTTTCCATGGCTTTACTTAAACTTAGACCTACTAATTATACATGGGGTATCACTTTGCATGAAAAATCATTCTTACTATAGTAGTTTATTATTTTCTCTAAACAATTGAAAAATCACAACTTTGAATAATATGGCCATAGTACAGGGTTTCATTTTCTCTAAACAATTGATGTTTTGATTATTTATTTATTTACTAGATAGGTAACTTGGTCTTATTAGTGACACAATGTATTACATGAACTAAATATATCACCGCCTAACTATTTCATGATGATTCAAATTATAGAGTTCTTAAGGAAAACAATGGGCACAACTACTTTAATTGTTTGTCCAGTGAATGCAATGGTCTACGACATAGAAAGTGCTCTACATTTAATAAACTTAGAAAATAAGTGCATTTTTGGGGACCCATAACATTGCATGTTGGCACACCACGTGGCTTTCGATACAAGATTAGATATGAATCCAAATTGGAAATAGATTGTTACCAAAAAAATTATGACATTGAATGTCGTTATAAGAATAATAGAAAGACAGTTGAGACCATTGTCATTCAAAAAGAGGTTCAAAACGTGGTAAGCTTCTTTTTTAATGGCATTTTATTTTCATATATTTTCATTAAATTATTCTTTACGGATGTATTCATTTTCTTTTCATCTTATAGGGAGTGAAGTGTGCTCAAGATATGAGTGAAAATGCCTTGGAACGTGTGACAAGTCACGTTTATGAATACGACGCTCAATCAAAGGAAACAAAATCTTCATTAAAAAAGAATGTTCACAAGAATATCATTAAATACAAAAAAATGGAGTATTCTACGTAAAATTTTAATGAGTCACTACCCGTAAGAGCTATTCAATTTTATTTTATTTTGTTAGATATGAATTCAATACTACACGATATTTAATAAAATCACTTTTTTTAACATGTTTTTCTTGCTATAGAGAAATTTTTCCTCCTCCCAATGTAAAGATGATGATACCTTATCTATTGAAGAGTCACCCAATGTATGTTTTGTAATATACCACATGTTTTTCTACATAATTATACAAAAAAAACTAAATGAAAACCCCTTTTATTGACATATTTTTTGACAATGGATGTATTTATTTGAATATATGTAGGAAAATATTGTATCTATTCGTGATCCATCTTCATCAAATATGGAGGAAAGGGTGGATGCAGGCGTTAAATACGGGGAATGAATCAATAGAATTTCTATTGTTGGGGAAAATGTTGAAACTCCTTTTAATTCATCAAATTTTGATACTTTTGCTAACCAAATTTCAAACCCATTATATGACAAGACACTATACGTTGTTGTTGAATAAAATCGGGTATTTCATAGTATTGACACAATTCATTGTTTCAAACAAAGTTCACAGGATTTGTATGATAAGACACCAAACACCATCGATGAAGAAAACGATAAATTTAATAATGATGACATTATTTAGTGTTCCTATGGGAAATTCTCTAGGCCAATATTTGATATGACACTAGAAAATGTTCCTTTAGTCCCATCAACTTTCGATAGGACTCTTATGGGATTAGATGACCCATTTGATTTTTCATTGAACTTGCATCCATCTTTTTATAAATGTGGTGAAGATCCAAAAAAAGATGTCCTTGAAGGGAAAGAAAGAACTTTGTTTATTGAAGACGACTGCAATGATGGAGAGGACATAACTATGGTAAGTCATGGAGAGGTCAAAAGTGTGGTAAATGAGGGTGATATTAGAAAATCCTCTATGCTGGAAAAACCAAATATGCACACAAATGCACACAACATGGGTCGCAAAAGGACCTTTATCACTCAAGATGAAGCAAAGGGTGGGGACTTCAATTATCATCACCCATCATTCTATTCACAATCTATTTCTCAAACAGTGAGGACACGCATAGGCACTATAAGGAAAAATCAGTGTGAACTTGATCGCAACCTATCCTCTACGGCACGATCGCTCTCGCCAGGACCTTCAACAACTCGGCCCAAAGAGTTAACAAACTCTTCTGACTCCCTCGGAAGTCTTTTACCCACAGTGATCTTCTCTGCGATCCCCATTTCGCTAGTCGGGGAATCGGGTTTCGCGGACTTGCGAACCTTGTGTGCACCTCC
Source organism: Picea engelmannii (assembly GCA_009831015.1). Lineage (NCBI taxonomy): Eukaryota > Viridiplantae > Streptophyta > Pinopsida > Pinales > Pinaceae > Picea > Picea engelmannii. Next base: position 435,794 of record ML779272.1, on the reverse strand, counting down.
CGTGAAATTTGAAACTCCGAATCCCGATCCCCGATGTCAACGGTCAACACTTCTATGTATCGGGGATTTCCCCTATCAGGAAATCGGCAGATGAAAGGTGACAATTTACTTACCTTTCAAAACCCCGAACGTCGATGTGAGATGCCACATGTTGTCCTCCGCTCCGTCTCCGTGAGACCCGTCGCAAATCGGGGCTTCGCTGTTTCTCCGTGCTCCCTTCGACTTCAAAAATGCCGAAGTGTCGAGTCCCGACTCCTCGGGATCTCGTGCCACCTGTCCTTCCGATGATCGAAGGCTCCGATTAAATCAAGAAATCGCAACTCGCGATTTCTACATGCATGCAACTCTTGCACTCACCAACCCCGATATGCCGATGTTCGATGGCAAACGGATTCTCTAGTGCGCCTGCGAGTTAACCCCCTCGCAACTCCTCCGCGATCTGACGGTCTGCGGGATTTCGTGACTCTCCACAACAAATTCAAGTCGTCGATTCTCTTCCTCTTGAAGAGTTCTCCGCTTCACCAGCTTCGTCCTGTGCAACTGAAGCAAAGATACTATCCCTCCTGAGCTTTTACCAACTCGGACTCCTCCAGAGTGTTTGCGCACACTCCCTGTGCTCAACCTTCAACCACTCCCAACAGTACTTGAAGTCTTCTAGGTTCGGTGCTTTCACAGTCACATCAACCCCGACCTTTCTTTTCTCGGGCTTGCTACTGAGACTTCAATCCGACCTGCACTTCACCTGCACGACTCGAATAACCCAACACGATTTTGGTCGACGAGAATAAGAGCTTCACTATTGAACCTCCTCAATGCACTCTATGCGGAGGAATTCGACTGCACTCTATGCAGGAATATCCTGGTTTGGACAGTGAAACAATTGGAACTTATTCCCTCATTCTCTCAGGTTTCAAACCTGATATGCAATCACATATGCAACATATAGAAGATAAGCATAAAAAGAAGCAAGTATGCAACAGCTTAATATCAACAACACACAGAGATCAAACACATCCATGGAATTGAATCAGAGTCTTTCTCCTATTAATTCAATCTGTACATGGGTGTTCTTCACAAGTTCTCTGCTCTGCTCCTCTTCTCTCAATGCTAATGCTGAATAATCCAGAATAATACAAAGGAGGGTGCCTATATTCTGTTTTCCCTCTCGAAAGAAAAACTGTCTAATCTACAGTTAATTCCTATCTAACAACATTAAAACCATTAAATGCCTTCCTATCTACATTACAATACAAGTGCGCTTCTTATGAATGATTTCATTCAAACGACGGCGCAACAATCTTTTCAAAGTAATTCAAAAATGTATGTGCTGGCGCTGTCCAGTTGTTCTTCTCTTTCCACGAGCTGGCTCGCTTGATGAAGTGTAGATGCTCCTGCATCATACTCCTCAGCTCAAAATATTTCATTTGCCCCTGTCCATGAGCTCCTGCACAGTCTGCCCATGTTTCAGAATCACTGCTTCATCTTCCCAACTGGCATCCTCCACTGGGTGATCTTTCCATTTCACCAGGTACTCAAAGTACTGTTTTCTCCTGGTCTTCCTTCCAACTCTTTGAGTACTTTGAGAAAACAGTACTTTGAGTACCTGGTGAAATGGAAAGATCACCCAGTGGAGGATGCCAGCTGGGAAGATGAAGCAGTGATTCTGAAACATGGGCAGACTGTGCAGGAGCTCATGGACAGGGACCCATGAAATCTTTTGAGCCGAGGAGTATGATGCAGGAGCATCTACACTTCATCAAGCGAGCCAGCGCGTGGAAAGAGAAGAACAGTTGGACAGCGCCAGCACATACATTTTTGAATTAATTTGAAAAGATTGTTGCGTCGTCATTTGAATGAAAGCATTCATAAGAAGCGCACTTGTATTGTAATGTAGATAGGAAGGCATTTAATGGTTTTAATGTTGTTAGATAGGAATTAACTGTAGATTAGACAGTTTTTCTTTCGAGAGGGAAAACGGAATATAGGCACCCTCCTTTGTATTATTCTGGATTATTCAGCATTAGCATTGAGAGAAGAGGAGCAGAGCAGAGAACTTGTGAAGAACACCCATGTACAGATTGAATTAATAGGAGAAAGTCTCTGATACCACTTGATCGCAACCTTCCCTCTACGGCACGATCGCTCTCGCCAGGACCTTCAACAACTCGGCCCGAAGAGTTAACAAACTCTTCTGACTCCCTCGGAAGTCTTTTACCCACAGTGCTCTTCTCTGCGATCCCCTTTTCGCCAGTCGGGGAATCGAGTTTCGCGGACTCGCAAACCTTGTGTGCACCTCCCGTGCAATTTGAAACTCCGAATCCCGATCCCTGATGTCAACGGTCAACACTTCTGTGTATCGGGGATTTCCCCTATCAGGAAATCGACAGATGAAAGGTGACAATTTACATACCTTCAAAACCCCGAACGCCGATGTGCGATGCCATGTGCTATCCTCTGCTCCGTCTCTATGAGACCCATTGCAACTCGGGGCTTCACTGTTTCTCTGTGCTCCCTTCGACTTAAAAAACGCCGAAGTGCCGAGTCTCGACTCCTCAGGATCTCGTGCCAGGTCTGTCCCTCCGATGATCGACGCCTCCGATTAAATCGGAAAATCGCAACTTGTGATTTCGACGTGCATGCAACTCTTGCACTCACCAACCCCGATATGCCGATGTTCGATGGCAAACGGATTCTCTAGTGCGCCTGCGAGTTAACCCCCTCGCAACTCCTCCGCGATCTGACGGTCTGCGGGATTTCGTGACTCTCCACAACAAATTCAAGTCGTCGATTCTCTTCCTCTTGAAGAGTTATCCGCTTCACCAGCTTCATCCTGTGCAACTGAAGCAAAGATACTATCCCTCCTGAGCTTTTACCAACTCGGACTCCTCCAGAGTGTTTGCGCACACCTGTGCTCAACCTTCAACCACTCCCAACAGTACTTGAAGTCTTCTAGGTTCTGTGCTTTCACAGTCACAACAACCCCGACCTTTCTTTTCTCAGGCTTGCTACTGAGACTTCAATCCGACCTGCACTTCACCTGCACGACTCGAATAACCCAACACGATTTTGGTCGACGAGAATAAGAGCTTCACTATTGAACCTCCTTAACACACTCTATGCGGAGGAATTCGACTGCACTCTATGCAGGAATCTCCTGGTTCAGAGAGTGAAACAATTGGTACTTATTCTCTCGTTCTCTCAGGTTTCGAACTTGATATGAAATCACATATGCAGCATATAGAAGATAAGCATAAAAAGAAGCAAGTATGCAACAGCTTAATATCAACAACACACAGAGATCAAACACATCCATGGAATTGAATCAGAGTCTTTCTCCTATTAATTCAATCTATACATGGGTGTTCTTCACAAGTTCTCTGCTATGCTCCTCTTCTCTCAATGCTAATGCTGAATAATCCAGAATAATATAAAGGAGGGTGCCTATATTCTGTTTTCCCTCTCGAAAGCAAAATTGTCTAATCTACAGTTAATTCCTATCTAACAGCATTAAAACCATTAAATGTCTTCCTATCTACATTACAATACAAGTGCGCTTCTTATGAATGCTTTCATTCAAACGACGGTGCAACAATCTTTTCAAAGTAATTCAAAAATGTATGTGCTGGCGCTGTCCAGCTGTTCTTCTCTTTCCACGCGTTGGCTCGCTTGATGAAGTGTAGATGCTCCTGCATCAGAACTCTTATTGTTGATACTTTATAATATCTATCAAGTTTTTCACATTTCAATGTACTTCACCTCGTCAATTCTCATGTCCTTTACTTTATATACTTCACCTCATCACTCTTTTCTAACATCTTAGAGCTTGGTTGAAATGTCCACTAGAAACTTTGGATGTTTCAAAACAACCTCTCACACATCATTTTCCACAAAGCTCAAGCTCATACATTATGATTAACTATGAAAATATATATACACTTTAATCCAAATAAGATTTATTTTGACACTAAAAACTCTAACAAGTTGAAAATAATCCTCATTAAAATTCAATAATATGCTAAAAAAAATGTAAGAGGGATAAATTCTTGAAAATACTTTTTTACCCATTATAAATTCATATTTAAGATATATCTATGTTACTTATTTTATGACTATCAAATATAATTGTATATTAATTAGCTTGATAATATATATTAATTAGTTCAAAATAAATTTTAATATATCTATTTTCTTAAATAAAAAACCAATAATAATTACACTTTATCATAAATTATTATTTTTAAATAACATATAATATAAATAATTATTTGATTACATATAACTACACACTTTTAATGGTGGGCATCATTAAAAACTTCACTCTCAGTAGGGTGAGTGATAAATTTCTATTTGGGTAATGTTCATATCTTCACTTTCTATCCATCCCATTAACCACTAAATACACACTATCATGTATTGAAAAAAAACTCACATTTATACAAATTTTACACAAAACTTATACTACTATGTATATAATTACTAATTACTTGATATTTTATTTTACACAAAACTTTTACTATTATGTATATAATTATTTGATAATTTATTTTACACAAAATGTTTATAATTAATTGATATTTATTTTACACAAAACATATATTATTATGTTTATAATTAATTAATATTTTTATTTCAAAAGTATATTGTAAAAATGTTAATACTAAAAATAAAATACAAAAGTTATATTATGATGTATATAATTACTTGATATTTTTATTTACATAAAACATATATTATTATGTATATAATATAAATATTATTATGTATATAATTAATTGATATTTTTAATTCAAAATTATATTACAAAATATATATTTACCTAAAAAAGTTAATACTAAAAATGAAATATAAAATTAATACTAGAAAATAAGCTAATACTTATAAATAAAATATAAAGTTAGTAACAAAATTAAATATATATAAAGTTAAATATATATAGAATTAATATTGAAAATAAAAATAAATATATATAAAAAATACACAAAAAATTTATATTTTATTTTTTTTTAAGTAAAAAAGTAGAACCTGTTATATTAAGTTATCAAAGAAATCTTGACAAAATGTACAAAGATAAAGGTCTAAGCCACCAAAAATGTTGTCGTTTTACCAGAAACGAGCATGGTTTGGAGAGTTGTTTTGCCCTCTGTCCTGGCCGGAGGAAACCAGGACAGATGGCTATAGTCCAAGTGAACATGTAACAGTAGCATGATTAAACAAAGAAACAAAATAGCATAGAAGATCCTAGATACCCGGTGACCCGTCGCCCTTGCTTGTCTGCCACGTGGACCCAGCTGGGATGGAAAATGCCTGCGCACAAAGAGGGCACTTCCTCTTAGCTGGAGCATTGGAGTACGCATCAAGGAGCAGGTCCAGGCGTTGGCCCATGAGAAAGGCTCTATGCTCCAGGTCTGCCATGTGGCCTCAGAGTTCGAACACTAGAGCCAGATGCTCTGGATGGAGGAAAGTACCATGCAAGCCATTACCTGCGTCGTCGAGGATTACGTCCCCCACTTCCACGGTCGTTCCATCTCCGGCTTCGAGCTCTAGCAGTTCTGCTTCGGACGCTTCCTCCTTCCTCACTGGGCTGTTCTCGTCCGTGTTCTCTTCGGCGCAAGCCTTGTCTAGAGTTTCTTCCTCGATCGTTACCTGCACAGCATGGCTGGTGGGGCTGTAGTCACCTGTCCACGGTATCTCCTCGACAATGCACCCAGGGATAGCATCTGCCAGCTCGATTTTAGTACCGCTTCCATCCTGGTAATTCGCCGCCATAGCTTGGGGTTCCGAGGTGGTCGCCAATTCCTCCATGAACAGTATTTCTTCAACGAAAGAGGTAGGAAACGCATCCTCGGCACCATCCTCTAGCCTGTTTCCCGACTCAATTGCCATGGTTTCACTGCTACTCACGGCCCCATTCTCCGCAATGATGGCATGCATAGAACAAAAATTATATATCATTATAGATACTTAGCATGCATTTTAGGGTTTCTACAAAAATCTATAAAATTGGGAAACAAATAAAAGTGGTAGAATGAGAGCTAAAAGATTGGAAAAAAAGGTAAAATAATCACATGCGTTTCTATTTTGTTGGAGGACCAATATGATGCGTCCATTTTCCATGAGCACGATGAGTCCTTTTGCCAAGAGCACGAGTGGACTTTGTACTTCGCATTAGCATGATGGACTTTGTCCTTCGCCATTAGCACGATGAATCTGTGGGCTCCGTCAATATTTCCAATCAGTGGACTTAGATAGACATTAGAAGCAGGACATAATTCGTGCGTAAGTTCCTCCCGGTTAGATCGGAAATAACGTTTTCATGCGATCATTACAATTGGAACTTGGTGGACCATTACGATGGCCTCACAGCTGTAGCCAATTCACAGGCAGCATCAGCTCCTCTTTCAATAAATTAGAGGTTTTATTAACAAGAGCGTAATCCCGCTTTGCGTTGGAACGGAATGGAACAGCAGAGCTTTGAAAGCTATCGACCAGGTGTAGATGGGCCTCCAAATTATGACTGCAACTCGCCCCAGCATTCTGTTTTAGATATGGCGAATTTAATTGATTAATCTTCAACTCAGCCCTAACATGCGTAAATGTCATCTTTTCAATTGCCTTCAGCAATCCTCTCGCCTTTAAAATATGACAACACGTCCTATGCAGACATTCATTAATAAAAATCCCAGGCATTTTAGGGATCCAATCATGGTTATTAACTATTCTCAATGTTTTCACCCCAATCTCCTCAAGCCTCTGTTTGAAATCATGGTTTCCAACTCTGGGTCCTCCAAAAGAGAACACTGCAATGGCTGCATTATTTGAGTTTGATGCCAAGTTTTCTCCAATCTCGTATGCAGTTAAGATCGCCAAAGCCGCTCATAGACTGTGCCCTGTAATGGTTATACTCAACTCCTCTCCTTTGTATAATTTTAACAATCTCTGCACCTCTTCCATAACCTGCTCAGATGCACTCTTCATATTATTATTATGATCGCCATTATTGCTAACGCCCTTAGAAGTATACAGGCTTAAAAATCTATTCTCCACCTTCGGATTTGTTAGAATTATCAATGCAGAAAACACAATTCTCAATGATAATTAACAATCACACACATAAGAAATAAACACGGGGATTTCACGTGGTTCACCCAAACGTTGGGCTATGTCCACCAAGCATAGGCATCGGCTGTCTTATTATTCATATCATGAAGATTACAACCAGCAGCCTGGAGCGGGCTTAGGCATCGGCTATCTTATTATTCATATCATGAAGATTACAACCAACAGCCCTATCATGAAGATTACAACGAGCAGCCTGGAGGGGGCTTGAAGCCCATGGCTCAATATTTGTCTCTCAGACACATATTTAAACAACATCTCCCACGGTTACAATGAAAGTAATTCATTAATTATACATTCTAACTTAGGTTGTCTTATCTCAACCAAAAGATGAATAGTAGGATCTAGATCCACATCGTGAGGATTTGTTGTCACCATTTCAACAATCTCCACCTTGACAACAATTTACCTGATGCCTTGTCCAATTTGATTCATCACCTTCAAGAGAAGTAAAATCATGACCACAACTTCTCTTCAATACTGGTTCCAAAAATCATGTCTACACAACTTGCTCGAATATGGACCACTCCACCTCCATTAGTAACATCTCTTACAAAGTGATACCATGTCCAATTTAGGTAAGTTGAACTATGTGTCAAATCCACAAGGCTTTGACTACCACAGAAAACAAAACCTTCACTTTGTCCAAACTAACCCAATGGTCCCTTTATACTCATAAAAGATAGAACTTGAAGTAGATCTTTCCTTGTCAAAATCCTCCTGAAAAATCTTAATTATCTCAGACAAAAAACATTGAAACCACTGTAGGTGATACGTGTGCCTCTAAGATACCGAAGCACCCAATTTCACTGCTTTACCTGGATTTGTCATGTGACCACTCACAACACCAACTGCCTGTGAAATGTCTGATACTTGAACATATCAAACCTTTCCATCACATACTTTATACTTCCAACTAGCATACACTACATGAGACATAACCTTTTCTTCCATACTACAAGGATATACACCTGAAGAAAAACAAATGGAAAGCCAACGGGATATTTTCTAGTTTCACATTATTCATGCCGAATTTCCTGAGTATCTTTTCCTTATACTACAACTGTGATAACCAAATCTTACCATATTTCCTGCTTCTATGTATTTCCATGCCCAAGATTTGTTTTTTCTGCTTCTTGATCCTTCACCACAAACATCCTTGCCAACAGAGCGATCTTAACCATGCTTTTACTTTAAAAAACATATCCTCAACAATCTAAATACCAATATAATGAATGTACCATAAACAAAATGGTTAAATTCATTTCTTGTAAAACTTGGCTCACCATGAAGGAATCACCCATCTTGTACCAATGCCTAATGCTCATTTCATGCCATAGAATGACTAGTTGAGATTGCAAACAAATCTTCTGTTGCGATCCTGAACAAACCCTTTTGGTTGTTCGATATACATATCTCCTCATACAAATCTCCATAAAAAAATTGTCTTAGCATCTAGCTACAACAACTAGTGCCAATGCTACATGAATAGAGAAAATCTTAACAACTAACCAGAATATTTCATGAAAATCAATGCCTTGCAAAATACCTTTCTGCTATTAGTCATGCTTTATTCCTTTCATCTTTTACTATGTCTGATTTGAGAAGAAATCCATCAAACACTATCTTTGTTAATGACAATCTATATCCCTTGACATTGTCATTATAACCAACAAAGATCTACTTGTTTGATGTGGATCTTACTTATAATGTTGATTAGAGCATGAACATAACAATCAAACAATTTCAAAAAACCGAGTAATCACAAGAGAAGACATGTTCAATATACCTCTTCCAAAATCTTCCAACCTTTTGCAACTAATGGTGACCGATTGTCCAGATAGCACTCAAGTTCTTTTAACCACAACTCATACTGCAACTTGGCATTACTAAAGATGTCATTCGACCGCAATTGTCCTGCAATAATTTCCAAAATTCCAAGGAATATGAACCTTCCTCTATCATGTGTTCTCAAACCCTTGATTTAACATGTCAATACATAAACACATCAGCCTTTCTATTGACCCAAATTTTTGACCAGGGCACCTTCAGTGCTCCACCTCGAATAGAGTATTCAAAACCTTGACCAAATCTGACCAAGACTGCCAAATGAACTTTTCACTACTCACCTCCAAGCCACTTTACAATGGAGCTTCACCGAGCCCCATAACATGTAATTCTATGGACACCATACCACGAGAAACCAATAATCATGGACCTGAAACTCACAACTGTAGACCTATGTACTAGGTTTTAATTCATGACTCATGCTCCCCCCCAACCCCCCCACCCTTCTTTAGTCTACCTAAATCTATACTTTTGTAGGTGAATTAACAGAACCAGGGGTATGCATGCCTAACCAGGTCTTACATCAATATGACCAATTACATATAACCAAAAAATACAACTCCAAAAGAAAATGTTCACATGGTAACTTTACCATTATCTTTATTGTGATTGTTGTCATTTACCAACACTTTTGTGTCTCTGGTTGTTTGACCGCAGAGTTGTCACAAATTGATCTGTCATTTGTTGAGCACCTTCACTCAGTAGCACATAGATCTCCCACCAAAAACAGATCTGAAATTTCTACACAGAGATCTCCACTATGTTGTCCTTCAACAGATCGACTCATCTTAAATGTTTCAAACTACAAATATATACGCGAATATTTTGAAGGAGCCACCGCACCTCCCATGCTGCTTGACTGCGGATTTGGTAAAAGCCGCCACACCTCCCGTGAGGCTTGACTGTGGAAATCGTCACGAAATACCACTGGAGCCGTCGCAACTCCAAAGATGCTTGACTGTTGAAATCTGGAAAGGTTATTCATGCGTGAAGGGTACACTAGTGGCGGCCACAACCTTTTAGAGGAGATATTTGCGGAAATTTGAATATTTACGCACTTCTCTCTTCCAACCAGCTCTGATACCACTTGTTAGAATTGTCAATGCGGAAAACACAATTCTCAGTGATAATTAACAATCACACACATAAGAAATAGACACGGGGATTTCACATGGTTCTCAATAATAATTAACAATCACACACATAAGAAATAGACATAGGGATTTCACGTGGTTCACCCAAACGTTGGGCTACGTCCACCAAGTATAGGCATCGACTGTCTTATTATTCATATCATGAAGATTACAACCAGCAGCCTGGAGAGGGCTTGAAGCCTATGGCTCAATATTTGTCTTTCATGCACACATATTTAAACAACTTCTCCCATAGCTACAATGAAACTAATTCATTAATTATACATTCTAACTTAGGTTTCCTAACCAAAAGCTGAATAGTAAGATCTATATCCACATCCTGTGAGGATTTGTTGTCACCATTTCAACAGGGATTCAGATAAGAACGATCAATATTATCTGAGAGATTAATTGGTTTTAAATCTGTCTTGATATTTTCAGCCCATTCCAACGGAGTCATAGTGCCTCTCCATGCAATAACTATATCTCTTCGACCTAATCTTTTGACCCCTTGCAAGTCGTCACTCACAGCAACGAATCCCATCCAGTTGGATTGCTGAGTTTTCAAGGTATCAGTCGATAGTTTTGAAAGCCATTGGGGAACATGGACGCTGGCTATGGTATTGAGATATTTGGTCACCCTGTAGCCAGTGCTCTTCAATCCCACTTTCTCAAAAAATGAATTAGCTTCATCACATGGGATGCAGCAGCTACCATAGGAGTTCGACTGGGGGTCGGAGTTAAAAGCATCATAGGTTGCCTGTGCAAATTCTCCATATTTAACAATCTTTCTTCTTAGGTTTTCATCAAGGGGATCCAGCAGGCCTCTCCAGTCGTTGGCGCCATGATATTCCCTCCATTTACCCACCAGACTCTGCTTTGGAGAAGGATCGGGTCTACTTAGTTTCCTCATGTAATTATCATAATTATTGCATGTATCGTTGGAATTCCTCCGATTTAAAAGTGGAGAATCCAACACTGTGTTTCTTCTGGGGCTAGAATCCATGAACGTGGCTGATAAGTCTCTCTGACTTAGAGATGTGATCTGCAGTCGTCTGGTCCCAACTAATCTTGTGTTTAATGGCTTCTTCGCTGTCGGCGTTACTGTGGGTAGAGTGCTTCTGGGAGTGCAATATGATTTATTAAACCTCGCAGTGGGTGACATGGAATTCTTGAGGCCTTTGTGGGAATGGTCCTTTGCAGTTGGCGAGGAAGATATGGGGGTAGCCAGTTTTAAAGACGGCGAGAGGTTCATATGGGTGAGACTTACAAATATCTTACTTCAACGACGAAGTGATTTTGACTGATTGCAAAATATAGTCGCGCTTTGGAGGATTCGAACGACCCATGGATTTAGAGTGAAAGCACTCGCTATATATCCCCTGAAGGCTTCGACCTCGAGCTGAACGCATCTGTGTCCGCTCCTCATTCAATACTCGTTTTGACCCACTGATTACTCGTTTCCAATAAGAGTGTTGTTCGCTGTTTCAATGATGCCGACCACCAGATCTATACTCTAAACAAACCTACCCACACCTCACATCTTGTTTGAGTACAGTGTTGTTCACTACACGATCAAAGATAACATTCAAATATGGAAAGCTGTACTTACAGTTTATTTGCAATTTCAGATAATGATAGAGCTAAACGATTGTTAATAGATAATGGTATAACCCGAATTATTCCTTACTTATTATTGTTATGTATAGTCATGAATTATTCCTTAGTTATAATTGTTATATACCAGCACAATTACATACTATCACAGTAGTAAACTCGTGGCTGGTGACTAGCGGAAAGGTTTCAGTTGGTTTAGAAAATGAAAAGAGGATTCACATCTCTCTACTCTGTAACAAAACTTTAATTTTTGTTAATCATTTAGAGGTGGGAATCAACTAGCCACCATAGTATTTTAAATATGATCAAGCACAGTAAATGGATGTCTTTATAATAGTGAGGAAGTTAGTGGTTGAAATCACAACATTGATTTATTGGGACGATCAAGAATATTTTATCAATATTTAATCTTGTCCATACAAAACTGATTAAGCACTAAAAACCTATTAAATGTGTCCATTGTTAATAGGTGTACTAAAACTCAAGGAGAATATGAAAGGGTTGAATTAAGTTTGCTAATCATTTGAATGTGGCAATTAGATGGTCACACGGTAACTTTTTAATCATATTAAGTAAATGTTAAAAAGTTATTAGGTTAACACGCCCTCAAAAATGCAAGAAGTTATGAACATGAGAATTCATTCATTGATTTGGAAGAACGGCTAAAAATATGCGAGCAGCCTCAATTGATAACCATAGGATTGGAATTTATAGTTAAAATATGATTAAATGTGTCCATCTCCAATAAATAAATTGTTTTTTCATTTTCTTAATTTATGTTTTTATATTTTCTGAGTTTTGTTAATAAAAAATACTATAATGAATTATTCCTGGCTTGTTATTGTTGTATGTGATCATTGTAACAACCATTTCAATTGTAGATTTTTACATGTTATTGAAAATTTGTATTTATTTGAAAATCTATGTTTATTTATTTGTTTAATTTGTATTTATTTGAAAATTTATGTTTATTTATTTGTTTATATTTGAATTGTAATATTTTCTTTTGGGGGGACATCAAGAATTACGAGTTTGGAATAAACTAGAAAAATTAATTTTATTATTTTTTGTATCACTAATTTTGAACTTTGGATAAAGAAGAAAAATTGATTAAAGCCGATGAGTTTTTGTGACGGATTTTTCAAATGGTTTAAATAAAAATTCCAGTTTCGTAGCTCTACTTGGATTATAATTTTTTACTTCTAACCCTAATAAACATTGGGATATTTCCTCATGAGCATCGGTACACTAATGTCACCACCATGATATTTTATAGATTTGCCATGGTCTAGGAATTTTCTATATTAACTCGACATGGATTTACCTATTTGTGAAAAAAGAAATTTTAAGATAGATTAGGATGATTCTAAATAGAATTTTTAAGATAGATTAGGGTGATTCTTTAATCTAGAAATTATCTTTCAGAACAAAAAGGGCAACTCAAACCTAATTGCTTATTTCATTATCTTAACAAAAAGGGCAACTCAAACCTTATTCCTTATTTCATTAGAACCTTATTGCTTCTCATCTCCTCTTCTTCCTCTTATAATTTCATAGTTAATATTTTTAATTTATGAAGTCTGTGATTTGAATGTTAGAGAATAATGGAGAAATTTAATGAATGTTGTTACAAGCAGTTCAGATCCGTTTATATCGGAGACAGTTAAATCTTCTCTTCTCATATATATATATATATATATATATATATATATATATATATATATGTAATGTTTTCTTGTGTATAATGAATAATACATTTTTGTGTGTGAATATTGTGCGCCTATGCTCTCATGGATTTTAATTTGGTATCAGAGCTCATCTGAGCCTGACTCCCTCACGGGAGTGCTCAAGAAGATGAAATAGATCCGAGAATTAATCTGTGTACATAGGTGAGCGTAGGTGAGTGATTTTTCTGTGTGTTTTTCGTTGCTAGGAAGTTGTCGTATGTTGTGTGCTCTGTGATATTGTTGTCAGCAGCGAGAATAGATCGTGCACCAATTGAGAGAATCCGCCCATCAAGAGAAGCTTTTTGCATGGTGGCCCATACTCCACAGGTTCGAAGATCTGGACAACAGAGGAAAAGAGTGGCTGCTGTCAATGCCTGCATGTGAGGAAGAGTCACAGGCGGAGGACGATAATTTTACCTATTTCTTGTTGCCGCCGAGAGGGAGTCAGTCCCTGCATAAANTGTGCAATCTGATTTGAGGCCATCTTCACACTGTTCTCTGTCTAAAAACCATTTGTGATATGCTCTTAAGTGGCTCGCTTTATTACAACGACATTGACACATTCAACTGTTCGACTTATGCAAAGAATCTGTGATTGGTTGATAAGCCATGTACACAGGCCGCAATGTGGAATCGTCGCACCGGAGGATCCATAAAATCTGCAAGCATATTCGAATGTATGCCGAGTGGTATGCTTCAAGTCTGGAAGTGAGGATCGCCTGCAACTAAGTCAACAAGATTTCAAAGGAAGGGCTCAGCCGAAGCATGGTGGCACGAGATAATATATGCAGATTTATGATGTGGTGTGATTGAGTTATATTTGGATTTGTTGTTGCATAGAAATTTTAGTGTATTGTTTTGTTTGTAAAATTAAATGATCCAAAACCAACTATAGAACATGGTAACATAAGTTAAGCTCATGTGTGCGGAAGCCCCGGCCTTGCCATAAGATGGTCACTAGTTTGGTTATGTTTACAGCATGTTATAAAACTGATGGGTCTTGTTGTGCTTCGGGCTTCAAGAGCATTGGTTATAGGTTATTTTTTATGTTATCCTTGTGTAGACAGGTCAAATTGTATGATCAAATTTTGAACACATTCAGTATCCATACCACCTTCCTAGCAACTAACGGATAGCTGAAAGCGAAATATCCCATAGATGGCGGTTGGTCCATAGAATGGTTTATTACTTGACAACTTTTATCGCGGAAGCCCCGACGAGTCGAGTTTGTCAACATTGTTGATCTTGCAAGTTCGTAAATGATGGTCAGAGGCGTTTTGACTTTAAATGTGTCAGTGGGTAGCTCAAATGTGTGGAGAAGAAAGAGCGGAAGCCATGTGATTGTAGAGTGAGTTTCAGTGCTGAGGAAGACCAGACAAACAAAAGTTCAAGTGTTGTAATTGTGTGAATTGTGGTAGAAAATCCATTTCTCCATTAAGGGGGAGTGTTAGAGAATAATAGAGAAATTTAATGAATGTTGTTACAAGCACTTCAGATCCGTTTATATCAGAGACAGTTAAATCTTCTCTTCTGATATATATATGTAATGTTTTCTTGTGTATAATGAATAATACATTTCTATGTGTGAATATTGTGCGCCTATGCTCTCATGGATTTTAATTTTGAAGAGATTGAGGTGGAAGGCATAAGGAGATGGGTCTTCTCTTGGGCACGATAAGAATCCTCTCCTCTTTTATGATTTTAGATATTTGAAGATTATATATAGAGAAAGTGTTTTTTAATATTTTTATTATTGGCTTTGTTTGTATGTTTGAAGGATGAAGAACTATGTGCCTATTATTCCTTTTACATCCATGAAAAATCTCAACTTTTTTTTCTTTCAGGTTGAAGGAGATAATCACTTATATCTTCATCTTTAATTCTTGTAGGGTTTCTATGTTATTTCCATGTTTTTCATTATATAGATAAAAGAAGAATTTATTTGAGGTTTCATGGCCCTTTATTCTTTTTTAAAGGTTATTAACCTTATTTTTGTCCATAAAATCTCTCCCCCAAACCCCATGTATTTAGAAGGTTGAAGGAGCATATCTCTACTCCCATTACAACTATTCCCACTACAACTATAGAAAGGCTGAGGTTTTTTTTTTTTTGGTGGGTTGAAGAAGACCATCTTTTCTATCCACAACTATGGAAAGGATGAAGTTTTTATTTGTTTTTCTTGTAAGTTGAAGAAGACCATCTTTTCTATCCAACTCTTTCTTTTCTGGTAAAGTTTTGATTTTCTTTTCATGTTTTTTATTCTATAAATAAGGAAGAATTTATTTGTGAGTTCATGATATTGTTATCCATGAAATTTTCACCTCATGTGTTTTTCTTTAATTTTATTCCTTTTTAATTCTCTAAAACCATTTCCTCTATTGGTTCTTCTATAGAAATATGAAAAAAAGTTTAATTATAAGATTTTGAAAATAAATAATTAATAAAAATAAAAAACTTCTCATTTGGTTTATTCTTCCTCTAAAGAAGATCTAGGTTTCCTTTTATTTTACTAATATTTATTTTATAGGTTCTTTTTTCTCATTATGGATGTAACCTAAGTAAAGCCCTTACAAATTTACAAGGATATACAAGTTCAAATACCATCATCCATTCAATTATTCTCTATTAATTACTTAGCCCTTACAAATTTACAAGGATATACAAGTTCAAATACCATCATCCATTCAATTATTCTCTATTAATTGAATTTCAAGTGTTTATTTTTTATTGACGTCTTTCATAGTTGTCTCTACATTAATAGTGTTTAATGCACCCTATAATTCTTGGTTGACGTAACCATCATGGTTATTCATTATTATTTTTTATTACATGAGTATTCAATTTAATATTTAGTCATGTGTATTATAATTAGCACAATTGCTAATTCACGCTTGGTGAACGCTGAAAGGTTTAGGGTGGTTAAAAAACTTTTGCGTAGTTAAAAAAACCAGTGAACATGTTAGGCTCATGCATAAAGAAATTGCGAACTTCCGAGACCATCAATTCCAACGGAGAATCCACATGAGGTAGAGAATGAAATGCCCAGACTGAATGAGGTAGAGAATGAGAAATGGAATGCATTGATAACTGAGCTAAATAATGAAACTCGCATACAGTTGAGGAATCCCAAAAGTTAATCATTTAAAAGTGGCAATCATATGATGTTACAGTAATTTCTTAATATGATTAGGTAAATGTTAAAAAGTAAATAGGCTAAATGCAAGGAAGTTATCAACAATAAATCTAACTCATTGATTTTGGAGGATGACAAAGAATATGTCAACATCTTCAATGCATAGCCATCAGATTAGAATTTAAGATTAAAAGATGATTAATTGTGCCCATTTCCCATAGATATATGCCTTTCAACATAACAAGGATGTATGTAAATCATCATATACCAACACACTTACACTTATAAGTGCTGCATGGCATGTGCCATGTGAGTTTTAAACATTAGTACATACTCAATATGTATAGGGTGTCACTTTTGTGATGCCCTACTGACATCGTCCTTAAAGTATTAGTCTACTGATAAATTTAGATTAATGTCCTAAAATTTTGATGATGGTGTGAGACCAACATCATCAAACATCAATCAAACTTTTCTTGCAAATCTAATAGAAATATGGAATGTATCTTTTTGTATGTGGTCCACCTATATTTAATAATACCCAAATTATTATTTAATAATTTTATAAAAGACACAATAGTACTTAATATTTTGATTTTGATGTATATACTTATTGAAGATAAATTTATGATCTAAATAAAAATAGAAAAAAACAACATAACAAACGTAGATAATCATTTGATTACATCATGAAAACATTGTGTGACACTACTACATCCATATATATATATATATATAATTAATGAACATATACATCCTCAAGTTGGTAATCATGGTAATCATATTATAGGAGATGGGGTAAATTAATAATTCCAAACTAATTTATATAAAAATGTCTACATCAATAGTAAGTGTGATTAACAATCTATGGTGATCATGTATCTTGAGATTTGTTAGCTAACCATAAACAATGAATGCTTTTGTCAATGATGAATCATGTCTTGTTGGTGTTCTAATTGTAGAAATTACTCTCTTCACAAGCTCTAAGTCACTCTTAGACAACATACATGGTGCATTGGGATAATTTTTTGTCCATTTGCACTCATTATTTATTTTTCTTATAGATGTTTCTTTATATTTAACATAGAAAATATCTTTTATAAGAATTTAAATATTTGTTAGAGGAAGAATTATACTTCAAAAAAGAATACAACATAATATTTGACACATGCACTATATTTAATAGATTCACTATTTTTTTAATACAGGATATCATAGGAGTTGGAAGACTTATTCATTCCTTTTGGTATTTCATCAAGGAGAATTTTGAAGTCATGTATATAATTGTCAATTTTAGATAGGTATCCATTGAGCATATCCTTCTAAATTGATTCGATGAAAAAATTAATCTTACATTAAATCATTCATTAAAAAAAAAATTCATTTTAAGAAAATGATGGTCTAGCTACAAAAATAACTTTCCCTTAATAAAGATATTTATGAAAACTTTAATAGTGCCTTGAAAAAAAATTCTTGTAATAACATGTAAAATTAAATAATCTATTTTTCCTAGACCATAAAAGAAAGAAAAATATACATGTTACATTAATTGTTTATGAAACCTAAAGACTGATAAGTAGTAAAATGATTTAAACAATTTGAAAATAAAGTTTATACTAGAGCATATATGTGTAGTGTAGCTAAGGGGATAATACGGGGTACCTAGAGAGGTACTCAAGGGGAATAATAGTAGATATGTATTTTTATGTAGGTATGCCACTTTTAATAAATAAGGCCTAGTGTGAATACAATAAATGTAAAAGGTCTTACTATAAGGTTTCACCTAATAGAATGTTCCTCTACAATGTTCTTAGGTGGTAGGTAGTATTATATAAAGGGGTGTAAACAATGTAATGTGTATCGTTATGAGTATTGCAATTGGAGCGTACATCATTTGGAGGTTCCCCCCTTGAATAGGAAAGTGATCATGAGTGGATCCATTCCTTAAAAGGATCGATTGTATGGTTTTTCCCTACCTCAAGGGTTTTCATATAATAAATTGTGGATTTTCCAGTATTGTTCTTGGATTCATTGATTGATATCATATTTTTAGATCTTTTTTACTTTCCAAGTGGTATCAAAGCACTTTCTTTGGCCAAGAAAAAGAAAAAACATTTTTTTTATTTTTTTGTAGGGTTTTAAAAGATAAAGAAAAAGAGGGTCGCGACACTCTAGTCAATTCCTATAGATTTATGTGTATAATTTGATGAAAATATTTGTATATTTTATTTCCTCTTGGAAAAAAAACTAATTTAAAAAAAAAAACAGTCCGAATCAGATTTTGAAAGGACAAGATATTGTTGATTTATAATCAACAAATTTTCAAGGTTTTTACAAGAACAACCATGACATTTTTCATATTTTTGTAGAAAATAGTGCATAATTGTCCCATCCCAATTATATATCTGATTTCCTCTCATAAAATTAATGAATTTAAAAAATACAAATCGCCTGAATTGGAGTTATGGAAGTAAAGATATCACTAATTTAAAATAAGCAATTTTCAGGGTTTTTCGTGATGGTCGTGAGACTCTAGATCTCATAAATTTTGACATGGTGCTAAAATTTGTACCAAATAAATACCATTGGATATACGATTTTCATAGATTTATTTTGGTATATTATATGTGGTGTTTCCAATGGATATGAAGTGTGCTAAAAGGAAATTCTCTCAAATCCCCATGGGCCTAGAAAAAGCTCTCTCCGATATTGAGAGCATGAAAAAAAATGTTCAAAATATTCAAGAGATCAAACTTAAAAAGAAGGAAATATGTAATTTGGAGATCATATGCAATTACTTAACAGACCTCTATTCTCACTTATTCCAATCCATTACTCTTATCTCAAATCCAATCAACTCACTATTGAGAACTTCAAGCCTTCATTCAACCATCATTCCACCATGAAACTCTCTTCCCATTCTTAACATAAGGAATATATTCCTCTTTTTTTCTACATGATCCCTGAGGTATCTTCTTCACTTTAATTGTAGCAATAAAGAGTCCAATACTATTGGTTTTTTACTTTGAATGACTCAAATAGTCCATGAATAACATTGGTAGGGTTGCAGGTTTATGGTGTTTGTATCTACAATTGTTGTGTATATTTTAACCGTTGTTTTAGCATCAAAACCATTACATTTCCTCTCATAATATCAAATAAAATTCCCAATCCTCCATATTATTTTACCAACAACTACTACATGCAATTCCCTTGCTATTATAGGCATAACAACCATGGTTTCACACAAATTCCCTTCAGAAACAATAAATGGGAATTTAAATAAAACAATGGATAATGATCATGAGAGAGGAATGTTCTCAATTACAATGGAAAAATATTAAATGTATATTGAGATAATGAATTTATCCTAAGAGTGGCATATGACAAGTTCAATCATCCCAAGAAACATGGAGAAACATCCAAAAGACCACCCATTTCAAAGTTTGAATGGAAATAATTGTAAGGAGGCATTGGGAAGAAGGGGTTTTCCTCAAAGGAAAAGTGCCAAGTAATATAAACTATGCTCCCCCTTCCCTCTTTCCCTCCTATGGTGTCATGGTCCCTTTGTTGCTTCCCACTTGCTTCCTCAAGAAACCTTTTTGGTGGATGATATATATCATTATGTATTTTATTTTATTCATATTTTTACATATATAATAACAACATGGAAAAAATAAAACTCACACCATAATCCAATCCCTCCACAGGGACACATACATTTTCTAGTTGGGACTTAGCCTTGAGCTCTACACTAGGAATATTTACAATGCAATTACATTATTTATGCACTTGGTCATTTAACTCAGCCCACACATGCCTTGAATCCCATATCATTGTTAGAAATAATAGGTGTCCTCTTTTCACCATAGACAATATAACAATATTGTCACCCAACCATAGGTTGAATCCACCCTCGAGCACCTTAACCTTGACAAAGAATAATTCTGAAAGAAAACCCTAGGCATAATAGCCAATCAATGTACCGTACCTCTCTCCGAATATAGAACACAAGGCATAAATTCCAAACCATAACTAAGAGAAAGTCCAAGCCTAAACTGAAAATACAAGTTGCAGTAGCTGCAACGACAACTACTCTCTAGACTTGCGCACTTGCTAAATTTCTGCAGTGCACACTCTTAAATTTTTGCAGTTGTGAGCTGTATCTGTGAAATGAGATCTAGCATCTAGTAGTTATATTTCTCCTCCTTAGTTGTCTAGGCCTACTTCTCATTATGGAGGCTAAAAACTCAATATTAAATATTTCCTTTTGTCGACTTGTCTTCTAGGGTTATGTCCAATGCTCTAGGGCTTCTTCTTGCTTCCCAGAATATTCTATTATTTTCAGGGTTACACATGGAGGTTAATACCTCATGCAGCTACCATAATATCAACATTCCCTCCTAGCTAGGGAAGTATTGAAAGCAATGGTCTTGAGCACAAACATACCATTCAACTGGTAGCATCATCATAGCCATACATGCTATATTATGATTAAATCGTGAGCACCATAATCACTATCACTATCATATGATAACATCAACTGCATCATCTCTCGAAGTCATACTCCATCTGAGTAATCAAGAATGATGTTGAATAATTCACTCACTCCATAGAGTGATACAAGAACCATTGTTCTAATCTGGGCATATGTCCTAGGAGAATAATTATTCCAACAGATGTTGGAAGCCACGCCATGGGCTACAAGAACTATTCTTCTAATCCAAACATACATGCTAGAAGAATAAATGTCTTGGACCACTTTTCGTCTGGAGAATGTATGTTCATCGGTACACTGACTATCCATCTAGATGATAATCATTTTCAACACTATTGAGAGTCTACATGGCAATCAAAACAATTTCATTCAATAAAACAAAATTGTGTCTATACATAGTAGTACACAACTACTATCGAGTGGTACACAACCACACCAAGTAGCACACGACTACTTAATCAGTGACACATAGTCACAACCAGTGGAAAACATCCACCACGGTAGCATACATATACTTTCCAGAGACATACAGTCTCCATAGAAATCATATCATCTGATATCAACCTGTATAAAACAATATCATGATATAAACTGAGTCATCTAGGCCATTCTTCCACTCACATCTGTGATATCTGGAAGAGCATCTGCCCTCAGAATGTAAAACATCATCCATGGTATATCTGGACTATTCTTCTCAAGCATATAAGAATAATTGTCCCTGATTTATGAGCCTGGACCATTCACCTAACTGGGCCATTCCTCCGGCACTAGTAATAGTGCAACCTAGAGAGAATGATTTTTCCCTAGAGAATGTCTATCATTGATTGTTGAACCTGGACCATTCACCTAACTGGGCCATTCCTCTAGAAATAATCATAGTGCAACTTGGATAGAATGAGTCTACCCTAGGTAATGATTGTCCGGACCATTTCCTAATGGAAATAATTGTCTTTCACCAACCTCCAAAATAAACCATTCTTCAAAACTGCTCACAACTGTGAACTTTGAAAGAATGATTGCCCAATGAGGTGGACCATTCTACTTGACCACTACTCAGAGTTACTTCTAAGAACAATGACTATCCTAGACAATTCCCCCACACTGGCCACAATGGGAATCATTTTCTATGGTACATAAACAATCTATCGAAGCATTTTCATTACAAAAATGATTGTCTGATCTAGACCATTTTTCGAACTGGAAAACGCATGTCCGTCAGAAATATCAAACCACTTTCCGAACTCGAAAGGAACTGCTCATCCTGGATCATTTTTTGAACTGAAAAATGACTTCTTATAAATCAATAACACATTAGTGCTCCCTCCCAACCTAGGAGTAATCTCTTCCTTTTTCAATAAGGAAGTTGTCTCCACGAGCCCCAACTTTTTTCTTAAGTACGCAACTTTTTTTTCATATTGGATAGAGGCTTTACCAAAATATCTGCTATCTACTCATCTTTGGAGATATATTGGATAACCACTTCTCTTTTCTAGACTTCATCACAGAGAATGCAATTATTGATCTCAATGTACTTCGGTCTGTCATGGAACATTGGTTTTCTTTGAAGGCTTCATATAGCTTCAATCATTAAAATATATCATGGTTGAATTCAACACTTATGTTTCCTTCTAGCTCATGACATCGTGGAAAGGCTCAAACTGAAACATATCCAAGTAGCACTTATTTTGTCATCATGAGAGTTTGCCATGGATTAGCAATCATCATCCTAGACTTCTGAGTAATTATTATGATATATTGTCTATGTCATAGAAATTTTTCACCACGCTTCTGTTGTATATGAGATACTCTGCATAAAGTTGTTTGAATCCATAAAAGGTCTTCTTATATCTGCATACATGGGTCTCTTTCTGGTATAATCTTTTTTCTCACTTTCTTTATTGGTAAGAATAGTCTTTTACATGTAAATTCCAATCCGTGGATACTACAAGAAGTATATCTAGAACAAGTTGTTGTCATAGTCTTCTCCCTCCTTCTGGAAGAACCTCTGAATCTTGTAATTCTTTCATTCATGAGTATTTTTCATATTTTCTATACACTGTTCTTTATCATAAGTTCCATTTCTTCTGCTCGATTGTTTCTTATTGGGTTCAAACCAAGCTAGTAGTCTTGTGATTCTCAGTATAATAGCTAGTTGTTCTTGCTTTTCTTTCTTTCTTGGAATCTTCATGTTCTTCCTTATGTCTCTCTTTAGCTCTTGGGTCCATGGGGTCTTCTATATTCCTTGAAGATTCCAACTTCTTCCTTTCATCATAGGATCATGGATGTAGATTTACAATCAAGGATACTTTAATGCTTCTTTTCGAGGAAGACTTCTTCTAGAGTCAAACTGAACACATGTTGCTTATCATGGCTGCTACTTTTAATTGGAACATGGACAGATACTTCATAATCCTCAATGGATCATATCATTTAGGATTTTCTCCCTCCTAATCCTTTCTTCATGCATAAATGCATTCTCTTCTTTTGGAATTATATAATCAACTCCCTCCATCTAACAGAACCCACGCTTCCGTCTACATCCTTATTGCCTTATGCAAAGTGTCACAAGTATTTTTCTAATTTCCTCTTGATTGTTGACTTCTTTCTGTTTTGACTTCTTCTGGGTTTCTTCAATTTTGATTATGATTTTGTCTTATCTTGCAGTTGTTACTTATGTAATATCTTCCACGTGAATTGTTACCAAGGATTGTCAATGTACTTCATCTTTTCATGTGTATTTCTAGACGTGTATTCATCGTGATAGCAATCCTTATCTTGTTATTCTTCCATAGGTATTGTTTCACTTGAACATCTTATCTTTTAAGAAATAGATATGCAAGATATGTACAGAAACTATGTAAACATGGTATGTACAAGAACTATGAAGAATATTGTTACCTTGTCTTAGAAGAAGAAGTAAGTTTTATCCTGCTTTGCCTTCTTTAAGGGTTCCCTTTCTTCGGCAACTGATGTTTTTCTTGTTTCCTTCCTTTTCTTTAACTCAGGACAATGATTCTTGTAGTGATCATATTTTCGACAGTTGAAGCATTTTATTTTTGACATATCTTTCTCTTGATTTGGTTTCTTCCTTGAGTCAAACTTCTTCTTATTCTTGAATTTCTTGAACTTTGTTGTGTAGGCTTGATCATCATCATTCCTTTGGAATTTCTCTTTTGCGCTAATCCTTGATTCTTCTTGTGCACAACAAGTCCAAATTTCTTCAAATGTGGGATACTCCTTTCTTGTGTTCATGCTTGCGGAAAATGCATCCCATGTATTAGGAAGACCATTGAGTACTATATTTAGCAGTTCCTTCTCTGAAACGATTTCTTCAATAGCTTGTAGTTGATCTCTTAACTGAGATATTCTCACAAGGTATGATGTTATGCTGTCATCATCATTAATTTTCATGTCACAGAGCTCATTCTTCAGACTCATTACTTGTCCATTGTTTCTGAC
Source organism: Picea engelmannii (assembly GCA_009831015.1). Taxonomy (NCBI): domain Eukaryota; kingdom Viridiplantae; phylum Streptophyta; class Pinopsida; order Pinales; family Pinaceae; genus Picea; species Picea engelmannii. The sequence goes on along the minus strand of ML779272.1, from coordinate 411,263 downwards.
TGAGAAGAGGTTAGTTAGGGCATCGTACATCTTCTTAGATGAGTCAATATGAAATATGTAGGGTATCAAGTGGCATTTTACAGAGTCCACTATGATACTCATGGAATTGATGTCATTGTCCTTGAAATTCTCCATAATTGCAATGTTCTGAGGTTCCTTCTCTTTTCTTTCTTTAAACTGTGGTTCCATGATCTTTCCTTTCACGATGTCCAACACTTTATTCTTGGAAAGGATGAGGCCAATCCTTTTCTTCCATGCTATGAAGTTAGAATCCCCTTCTAACTTGTTTTTTGACTTCATGGAGTAAGTCATGACTGCTTTGACTTGGTCAACCTTTGACTTTGACCAAAAACACAAACTTGATTTCTTATATTGCAGAGAGTACCAGGAGGTGCACTAAGTTAAGATGCACTAGGCTATCCAGAAATTAGGTCAATCTCTTCACTTAAGGTGCCTCAACAAGAGGGTTAGGGTTTTGTTACTACAACAAAAACTTTGACAGCAACTACAACTATAACTAAGAAAATCCTCCCAATCTATCTTCTAGCGATTAGACTATCCAAAGATATTGTGGGCCCATAACCTGTTATAAATAATAGGTGTGTTCTTTTCACCACAAACAATATAACAATATTGTCACCCAACCATAAGCCGAAGCCACCCCCGAGCACCTTAACCTTGACAATGAATAATTCTAGAAGAAAATGCTAGGCCTAATAGCCAATCAATGTAGTGCACCTCTCTCCGAATATAACACACAAGGTAGAAATTCCAAACCAGAACCAAGATAAAGTCCAAGCCTAAACCGAAAATAAAAGTTGCAGTAGTTACAGCTGCAACTACTCCCCAAACTTGCGCACTTACTAAATTTTTGTGAGCTATATCTATCAAATGATCTCTAACGTCCTATATTTATACTGTTCCTTCTTAGTTTTATGGGCTGACTTCTCATGCTAGAGGATAAAAACTCAATATTAAATATTTCCTTTAGCCGACTTGTCTTCTAGGGTTATGTCCAATGCTTTAGGGTTTCTTCTTGCTTCCCGTAATATTTTATTCTTGTTAGAATTATACGTGGAGATTAATACCTCCCAAAGCTACCATAATATCAACACTCATAACATCATAATTCTAATAATACTTTATTAACATATTACAATTGGTATTACATGTATCCAATTCATATATTCAATGAAATATTTGTGCATTAACATGCATTCAAATATTGGAACTATGGTAAAGTGACATAATAATTTTTGCGATACATTTTTCATTTACATCAGAGTGGAAGTGGTCCAAGGATGGTTGAATACCTTATTTTTCATATAAAAGGATGATCAAGTTGCAACTAGTCTCAAGGAGGTACCTACATAGTTTTTAGGACAACCTATCATCACCATTGATCGATTGTTACATAAGCACAAAGAAGCTGGTTAAGGAAAGAATTATAGTTTAATGCACTAAATGGTGGATATGAGATATAGGAATTCATGCTTGATCTAATATTAGACATGAATATATTAGTGAAAAATCTTGGAAATTCATGGGAAGACCAATTTTGATGTACTTTCTGATAAAGCTTCTATTGGAAAAATGGTTGAGGATATTCTTAAGTGGAAGGATAGTGCAGATTGTAAGACCTTGATGGTGTAAAGACTTATGTTTACTTTAATTTTATCAAGATATTGGATGACATGGATCCCTACCTTGCATTGATAGAAATCATTTGGGGCTTCAATAATGATGTTATGGTGAACTTAAAGAAAAGGTGGATGTCATTTTGAGAAATAAAGATATATAGTCATGGAACCATTGGACCCACAATAGAAAACCACTTTATTGAACATGTGGATGAATTATTGCATGAGAGTGCCCTAGATTAATTGTATAAAATTAAATTATTACATTGCATTACAAGGATTGCATTAATGCTAAAGGGATGGAAAGCCAAATTGACATAGCAATATAACGTCAAATTATAAGAAGTATATGACCATGTTTTAAATATCTAAAAAAACTAATAAATACAAACATAATTTTAAAAAAAATAATTATAAAGCCAAAAAAAAAAAAATATATTATATTTATTATAAAATTATAAGAAATCATTTATATATTAATGAAATTAAAAATTAAAATATAATGGAAAAAAATTATTTATATTACAATATTTATAGTTTTCAACTCTTTAAATGATTGACACTTAGATGAAAGAATTGCACCACATATGACATTCAAAAGAAGTGATTTGTTAAATACAAACCTACTTTTATAAATAAAAATCTCAAAATTATAAATAACATTAAATCTGAAATATTATAATCATTGATACTTAGATGAAAGAATTGCACCACATATGACATTCAAAAGAAGTGATTTGTTAAATACAAACCTACTTTTATAAATAAAAATCTCAAAATTATAAATAACATTAAATCTGAAATATTATAATCAAAATTATAAATTACATTTACATAAGCCCATTAATGAGCCACTAACTAGCTATTTTTGGATTTAAAAAGGGTCACACATAAATTGATGTATTTTTTGTGCATCACACATAAAAAAAATGGGAATAATCTAAGTGCTTCACAAAATGACCAAATGGTAGGTTGACTTGGCTATGTGTGGTATCATATGATGTGATGATAGAGTGGGGTGCATAATGTAGATTATAATTGTAATAGTTAAATTTCCAATAAAAATTACTTAAATTGTATAAGTGAGCAAAATTAAAATAATAATAAACATAAAAAAAAAAAATCATTGTGAATGTACTCTTAAGCACTGCACCCTTTGGAACATGCTCACTATCTTACAAATCCTTTAAATATTTTCATGTACCTATGAAGTTAAAACATTTATCAACAACTTGCCACACTAGCTAATTGAATGGCTTTGACTAAATACACTAAAAGATAGAATTGAGTATCCATAAAAACTAGTATTTCCTAAAAAAAATTATACTATTTCATTGTGCCATTTAAGGATGCTTGCACTAACACATTAGGGTGAAAATCTGGCATTGACGTGCAATGTTAATGGAATTGATTTTGACTGGATTTGAGTGTAAAGTTTTAAAATTTAATTTTTTTTTATTTCTAACCCTAATAAGCATCCGAAATTTCCTAATTATCATCGATAAACTAATTCCCACATCATTTTATAAGGCTGACATGGTCGGAATTTTACCTATTTGTATAAAGGGAAATTCTAAGATAGCATGTGGTGATTCATTTTAATCTAGCAATTAGATTTTGATAACAAAAAGGGCTACTCAAACCTAATTCCTCATTTCATTAGAACTTTATTGTGGTTAATATTTCGAGTTTATGAAGTCCATGATTTGAATATCTTGAGGTGATTTGAACAGCTCGAGGTGAAAGCCATAAGGAGATTGGTCTTCTTTTGGCCACGATAAGGTATTCTTATGGTTTTAATAATTGAAGGTTTTATATATATAGTAAGAGAGTTTTTATAATATTTTTATTCTTGTTTTTGTTTATATTATTGAAGGATGAAAATTCTTTGTTGAAAAAGGTTATCTCTTTTATCTCTATGTTTTTTTTAAGGGTTTTTCTTTTCTTTTTATGTTTGTCATTATATTGAAAGAGGAAGAATTTATTTGGGGTTTCATTGTCTTTTTATTCATTTTTAAAGGTTACTAGCCTCATTTGTTTTCATAAAATCCACCCCACCCCACCCCATTTTTTCTGTGTTTTTCTTGTGGATTAGAAGGATATCATCTTTACTTGTGGATTGAAGGATATCATCTTTTGTAGGGGTGCAATTTTATTTTCATGTTCCTTATAATATAAATAAGGAAGAATTTATTTACTACTATACCTTTTTCTTTTCTGGTAGGGTTGCCATTTTCTTTTCATATTTTTTTATTTTATAAATAAAGAATAATTTATTTGTGGTTTCATTAAAATTTTCACCCTTAAATTTATTCCTTTTTCAATTTTAAAAAAAAAATTATTTCATTGGCTTATATATATGAATATATTTTTTTCTTTATTATAAAGTTTTGAAAATAGATAGTGAATAATTATAAAAAAACCTTTCATTTAGTTTATTCCTCCTCTAAATAAGATCTATGTTTCTTTTTATTTTACTATTTATAGGTTCTTTTTTCTCATTATGGGTGTATCCTAAGTAAATTCTTTACAAATTTGTGAGAATATCTAGGTTCAAATCCCTTCATCCATTCAATTATTCTCTATTTATTAAATTTCAAGTGTTTTTTTAAATATTTCATAGTTGTCTCTACATTAATATTTATTAGTGATCTAAATTGAAACTAGAATTAAATATGCACCCTATAATTCTTGGTTGATGAAACCATCATGGTTACTTATTGTTTTTTATTTGTACATAAGTACTCAATTTGATATGTAGTAATGTGTATTATAGAAAGGATGTATGTATATTCATGTAAATTTTAATCATTAGGACATACTTAATCTATTAGGACATACTTAATCTATACATGGTATTTCTTTGTTGATGCCCTATTAACAGCTTGCTTAAAGTATTAATCTATTGATAAATTTAGATTAATTCCTTAAAACATTGATGACGGCGTGAGATCGACATCATCAACAATAGTCAAACATCAAACGTTGGATGCAAATCTAATAGTGATGTGACATGTATCTTTTTGGATGTGGTCCACCTATATTTAGCGATACCCATATCATTATTTAGTAATTTTATAAAATTCACAATACTATGATGTAATAATCATTGAATATAAATATATGATCTAAATAAAAATAGAAGAAAACAACCTAACATATGCAATAATCATTTGATTGCATCATACAAATATTGTGTGACACTACTACATCCATGTAGATCTATCATATAAATATGATGAATATATGCACTCTCAAGTTGGTTAGAATATGGTAATAATATTACAATTCTTGGGGGTAAATCAATAATTTTGGGTAATTGCACGAAGTTCATGGCCAAAACAGTGGTAAGACATGCAGTAGGAACACACACTCACAAGAACGCATGTGCATTCTTAGGAACGCACACGTGTTCCTAAACCTTTAGTTTTGGAGGTGGTCGAACCTCCATGAGGCTTGCCACGTAGGTTTATTTGCAAGAATGCACACGCATTCCTACTAATAAATTTTTTTAAGAGGTCACGAGCAAAATTTGTGGTCATTGTGAACAAACGATGCTCGTGTTTCTACTCTTATTGAGCAAATAGAGGAGCTAGAGAGGAGCTAGAGAGGAAGGATCTTGCCACTGTGTCCAAGTATGTTTGATTTATCTTATTTTTAACCCAATTTAGTCATTTCCAATTTATTCTTTTTCTTTCAAAAATCCAAATTTAAAAAAAAAATTACAATTTTGTATTTTAATTAAAAAACCAACCTAATTTAGATGTCATGGCTTTTAAATTGCAACATATATAATAAAATGGAACCCCAAGACAATGAAAACCACTCAGAAGAAAACCAAGAAGATCAAAATCCCAACCAACCACAACCTCTCAATGTAAACACTCAAATTGATGATGGGTTGGATAAATTAAGAACCCTTGAGGAACAATTAAGGGACACTAGAGAGCCTAGCAGAATCTCCTTTGCCACTTCTTTGGAAATAATTGTGAAGTCCATTGCAAGTGACCAAGGGAAATTAACTTGTATTTTTTATTATAGGGAAAGAATGTATGAGTACTACAACACTCGTTTGGACAGAAACCAAGTCAAATACGTGGGCATTTCGAAACCACAAATATTGTCTATTTTTAGGGATCCTCGAATTGGACAAGAACTACCATTGAACAAGAAACGCATCTCCATCGACTAGTGCATCCATCTCCAGATAAGTCAAAATTGGATGGATAGGTGGTATATGGGTTTTGATAAACCTCCCTGTAGTAACAGGGACATGCCCTTATATTTTCTGAGAAAATTATGGGCTGAGTTTATTTTTGGTAAGCATGTCAACTATTTTGACATTAGAGACTTCTAGGGGGTGGGACTAGGGTCCACATAAGACCGAGAGCATGCCAGGAGAGACCCTATGTTAGGTCCTCATGCCCCAAGGTGAAGGCTTGGTTCCCCTACCCATCATCCTCCTATTCCAGATAACTTGCAATAGGTAAAGCTAGACATTTCATTATTGACTCATAGCCTAGTGCAACACAGTATCTTATTTTCACTATCTAGGTAGGAGGTGTCAGCCATTGACATTGATAGAGGGGTTGGAGGTTCAACATGCATGTAAAATAACAACAAGGAGAGGGCACATGGACATAAAAATCTTCCATGTGAACCTCACAGATGCTCGAGTTTGGAGAATACATGTTATGGTATTATAGAGCCCATTGGATAGCATAGCTTCATGGAGGAAATTTGTATCGTAACCCTCTTTATGTTCTTCATCGTTATATATTTATTTTGTATTATGTGTATTTATATCGATATTTTATTGTATGTTTTTTTTCAGTTGTTACATCCTAGCAGTAGACCCTCTACGTCGATGGATGCATCAGTTCCTAGCCCCACCACTGATGTGATATTAGAGGCATCTTGTTCATTGGGTGCACCCCACATGCAAGTATGTGTCACGCATGATAAATTCACCATAGTCATTTCTTTATTTTATGGCATCCTCAAATTTTTAATGTTCTTGTGTTTCTACAAGATTTGGGACTAGGCAATATCGAGGAATGTCTATTTATGATGGACAAGTCACCTGTGTCACATGTATCATGTGTAGAGTTAAATATCGTATAATTCTCAAATTGTTTGTGTTTATGTTTTTGAATTTTACAATATGGTACTAGTAGTTCAATTTTATTAATATGTATGCAGGTTGTGGATATATTTGCTAGATATAGTACTATTTCACTTTGTGAGCACATGGGAATTCCTTCTAGTTTACCTTTATCCAAGCCTAGGGAGTTTCAATCACTTGTACAGCCTATGGGGGTCCATCACATGCCATACTCATCATTTCCATCGAACCCATCGACCAAGACTACCACAATAGAGGTTGTCTTGGAGAAATTTGTACAACCTAATCCTCTATCTGCTAGTGAATCTCCATTGATGCCTAATATATTCATGGTGAGATAATGCATTGATGATAATTTTTATGGTTCATGAATTTGATTTTACGCATATTTGTTTGATTTTATTGACTTGATCCTTGTAAATGATGCAGGGTGGCATCGAAAAGAGACTAGGGTCGCGGAGGAGGGTAACGCCCTCACGATTGATAGTAGCATATGCGATGAGTTGTCTTAGGTTAAATTACAAAGTATCATTTTGTATGTTTATTAATTCATTGAGGAAGAAAAATTATAACAATGTTTATTATTTTTGCAGTCTCTAGAGCGTCGAAGCATGCTCAAGCCTAGAACCTCTCGAGGCACTTCCTCGAGCAAGAGAATAAATATTGATTTCCAAGATGCTCCTAAGGGTGGCGAGGGTGGAAGTGGTCAAGGATTGACAAACTACTTCCATTTTGTATGTAGGTCACCATATGGATGTTTTTTATATTAGGGCACTTGTTGTCGCTTTGTATATTGGGCACAAGTTGTCGTTTTGTAAAAAATGAACAATTTAGATGATGTCGAATACACACACACACACACACACATTTCATGGCACGTTTTTATGAATCTCATTGTTTCTTCATTTTATGTTGATGAATATATGAATTCCAAAGTGCATGAATTTTATGTGTATTAATCCTTTGATTTTTTTCTAAATTGATTATAAATACTCGCATTATGCATTAAGGAATATCTTATGGTGGAAAATATTTCTAAGTGCGAAATCCATAAACAATTAATGATTATCAAGTAGCATTGCTTGCTAATCAACCATGTATCTCTACATCATCGATAATCATTCCTTCTGAATTATTTGCATGAATGTTGTGGATATCCATATTCTAACTCACAAGCAACAATACATGGACTACCTCTTGAATAATCTCCATCTAAATCCAATTACAATCCACACTCAAATAGTGGTCACTTGAAAATATTATGACCTAAAAAATGGCATATTACAATAATTTATTATAGAAATAAAAAATTTCATTTATCTTCTACATAATTGTAAATAACCTAACAATCTCAACTCAATGTTATGTCAAGTTAACCTCCATAACTAGTACTATAATTACTCAATTACGAAGATGACATAAGCTAAAATTCAATTAAGCAAGTACACAACATTTTGACAATCCAAACACTTCATATATATTTAAAATATGAAGTACATGCACCTACCAATATCTTATCAGGGGTTGTTAGAAGTCGAGCTCTTCAAACCCTAGCGATGGAAACCATAAGATAACATTAGCCAATAGCTCACTCCTTTAGAGATCATAAACAAGGTATCATACACAATGGTAAGTCCTTTTTGGAACCTACATTTTTATCCCACACTTGTACAAGACAAACTCCCTCTATCTTCTCGATAACAAGCACATTAGATAGCACTAGGGTTTTAAAATTCCACAAAACCCTAACTTCTTCTCTTACCATAGATACATGATAAAAGTCTTTTTTTTCATCTATAGGTATAAGTCCTAGTATTCCTAGTCTCCTTAGGACAAAACTTTGACCCTAGTCTTCCCTTGACATTCCTTTGAGAAGCCTAGTTGTTAGTTTCTTAGTTGACTCAATCCATAATTTGACCATTTTCTTAGTCACACACATTATTCCCCTCTTTCTATTCATGACGTATATAAAATCATTTGATTTATGTGTAACCCTTCATAAATGCCAAAAATATGAATCAATGAATCATTAATGCACTCATGTTTGTTTATCTTCCGTAGTGAGTATATGTAAATTTTGTTAAACCCATCAATTATTAATAACATTTATTAAGTATTCCATGATGTCCACTAAACTTATTGATTTTGATCAGTAAAATGAGAGAGTTCACATGTAAACTAGATCTTAGAATGGATATCATTTTCCACCTAAAAATAAAGGTTTTGAGGTTACATTTCATGACACACCATATAAATTAATTATATGCTACCAAAATTCCTCCAGGGAGACTTGAAATCATTATTCTTTTCCCTTCACCATCTATGAGAGTTTATTGCACACTCCTACCCAATTTTTGGGTTAGAGCACATAAGGAGACAAAGGACCCTCCCAAACCCAATCCCACAAACCTATTGATGTCATGCCATTTCCATGCCATGACATTGTCACGCCTTTCCAAGTCATTCCATGGCATGCCATTGCTATTTCCACGCCATTTCCATTATTTTCCATGCCATGCCATTTCCATGTCATTGGCATTCCTTTCCAAGCCATGCCATTCCATGCTATTTCCATGTCATTTCCATTCCTTTCCATGCCATGCCATTCCATTTCCAAGCCATGCCATGCCATGACATTGCCATGCTATTGACATGCCTTTCCATGCCAAGTCATTTACATACCATGCCATTTCCATTCCATTGCCATGTCATTGCCATACCATGTCATTTCCATGCCATTTTCATGTAGCTTCCCATGTATTGTCATGTAGTTTCCCATTTTAACCTATATAACAATAAATATAATGTTCCATAAAATTATGCAAGGAAAAAGTCAAATCAAAATGTGGATTGCAATGAAACAAGAATAACAAAAAAAGAAACATGTACATGCCATTTCCATGCCTCGCAATTAAACCCTTGGAATACACCTTGACACCTTTTATTACATTTAGGTCATAATTTTCATCCCCTTAGGGATTTCGTGTCTTGAATATTGTAGGGTTACATCATGTGTCATCTTGCATTTCATCATGTATTTGTTGTCTAAACTCCAGTTTAAGCTTTCATTTTTATCCCCCTTTCATTTAATGATTACTTGTTTTAAGGGTTGTTATGTTTGTCCTTATATTGCCTTTCCCTTGCTTGGATTTCCATGACATGTCATCCCATTCCTCTCCTTTTCATGCCCTTCCATGCCATGCCTTTCATTTCATTTCCTTTCCATGTCATGCCTTGCCATGTCATTCCTTTCCATTGCATTATTTTCCTTGCATTACATTTCCTTGCCTTGCCACACCAGGCCATGCCTTTCCTTTCCTTTCCTTGCCTTTCCTTGACTTGTCATACCATGCCATGCAATCCCTTTCCGTTTCATGCCTTTCCATGACATGCCTTCCATTTCATTTCCTTGCCATACCATTCATTTACTTTCCTTTCCATGCCATGCATTTCCTTTCCTTTCCATGCCATGCCTTCCATTGCCTTGTCTTGCCTTGCCATGCCATGCCATGCCTTGCATTTCCTTGCATTTACTTTACATGCCACTCCATGTTATGCCTTTCCTTTGCATGCTTTTCCATTTCATGGCATGTCATGCCTTGTCATTCATTTCCATGTCTTTCCATGCCTTTCCTTGCCATGCCATGTCATGTCATGCCTTGCCTTGCCATGTCATGCCATGCATGACTTGCCATACCTTGCCTTGACATGCCATGTCTTTCCTTTCCTTGTCTTTCCATGCCATGCCTTGTATTTCCTTGCCTTGCCATGGTATGGTATGGTATGGTATGCCTTGCCATGTATTTCCTTCCCTTTCCTTGCCAGGGTATGGTATGGTATGGTATAGTATGTCTTGACATGTCATGCCTTGCCTTTCCTTTCCATGGTATGGTGTGGTATGGTATTCCTTTCCTTGCCATGGTATGGTACAATATGCCTTGCCTTTCCAAGCCATGGTATGGTATGGTATGGTATGGCTTACCTTGGTAAGGTATGGTATGGTATGGTATCCTTGGCATGGTATGGAGATGTATGGTATGGTATGCCTTTCATTTCCATGCCATGGTATGGTATGGTATGGTATGTTATCTTTGGCATGGTATGGTATCATATGGTATGACATGCCTAGCCTTTACATGCTCTATCATGACATGCCTTTCATTTCCTTTCCTTTCCATGCCATGCATTTCATTTCCATGCCTTTCCATGTCATTCCATGGCATGCCATGCCATGCCTTTCCATTACTTTCCATGCCTTTCCATTCCATGCCTTTCCTTACCATTCCATGCCATGCATGACTTGCAATACCTTGCCTTTCCATGCCATGTCTTTCCTTTCCATGGTATGGTATGGTATGCCTTTCCATGCCATGAAATGTCTTTCCTTTCCTTGCCATGGTATGGTATGGTATGGTATGCCTTGCCTTGCCTTTCCTTGTCTTTCCAATCCATGGTATGGTATGGTATGGCATGTCTTGCCTTGGTATGGTATGGTATCCTTAGCATGGTATGACAAGGTATGGTATGGTATGTCTTTCCTTTCCATGCCATGGTATGTTATGGTATGGTATGGTATGATATGGTATACTTGGTATGGTATTGTATGATATGTGTCAGGCTGCTAAATTGAAGATTTAAATGACCTGAAACACTAAATTGTCAAACCAGGGTAAGTAAACTTTGAGATGCTACACCATATGTGTGGGTAAGATAATTCCTATCTAAAGGCTATTCTTAAAAGAAAACACAAACTCACTTTGAGAAACTGAATCTTAATGACTATCTTGAAACTGATCATTTCCTGTGTAATGCATCAAAAGAGAAACAGTTCTATGCTTGAGTACTGGTACTTCTATTTCTGCTCTACTAAAATTTCACAAGACTGTTTACCACTATCTTTAATCATCTATCAACATTATTTCTATCTCTCACAGAAAGATTATTTCCTAAAATTATTTTAATCTAAACATTGAAAACAAATATAACTCTGTCTACAGGAAAGATAAAGAACTACTCTACTTACCCTATTGGTACCGGAAGCTTCCTCTTCGTTCAAGTGCACCCTAACTAACCTAACAGAGAAGAGTAGTTGAACTATCTAACAAAGAAGAGTAACTAACTATTCTAACCAAAACAAAGCATATTCAGGCTCGCATTCAATTTAATCTTTGTCCAATTTGGAAACTGGGAACAGAGCTATTCTAATTCACGCTTCAAATCCTACAGGAATCAACCATATTTCAATACTCATCAACGTAGCAGATATTCAATAAGCTGGAAATGATAGAGTTGAAGAATAATCGATCAATACTCTGAACAGTTAATTCCAAGACTCAATAAACTAACATCCAGGCAATTACTACGCTACTGAAATATTCTAAATGCAATGCAAGAACAGCAACGACTTGCACCTGTTTGGCGGGCCCAACCAAAAGGTACAAACGCTGAAGGAAAGAACCAGAACTAACTATATCATTCTATGCAAACATTGTGTAAACTTTACGCTCCATTAACTCAGAAGAAAATACTCAAATCGTATACCAGTCAAGTAACATAATGCAACAGCAGTTTGTATTCAAAAACATGTGTTCACGATATAACATAACATAACCCAACCGTTTATTAGGAGTGATCCTCCGGTTATATATAGATCCTCCTCTATAATAGTCTGAAGCAAAGATACATTAGTTCCAACAGATCCCAGATCCGAAAATAGCTTGAAATCAAGTTTAAAACGTTCTTCACATATTCGTGACACGTAGTGTCACGAAGTGTGAACCATGAAATAGTAACGACTCAGTTCTATCATTGTGCCTTCAATCATCGTATGAGCAATGATTCCATTTGTCATGTAAACCTCGTTGTCTACCCCTCTGTCCATAACGCGTGAATCTGTTGCAGCTTTGTTGGTGTCTCCACAGGGTGCGAGCTGGTACCTAGTACTGGAAAATCCTGTTCCAAGAATAGAAGTGGTACCTAACCCAAGCCACATTAGTTCCATTGTTAATTTAAAGCATCAAAATTCATAAAAATAACTTGAAACGTAAAGATACCTTAAGTATCCCCATTGAGTGGTAGGGAGATGTCAATTATGTCAAAACAAGGGCAAAAGGGGTGGTATTGGGTATAGAGATGGAGGTCTTTGTGATATAATATAGGCAAAAACATGATCAAAACTGGAGACCAACATGCCCCCAAACTGAAGCCTTTTCCTATCCTCAAGAAACAAAAAGTCAAAGACTGGTAGCAATCAGAGGGTTGTAGCAGCTACAACCAGCATTTGTAGCCTCTCCTGTTTCTTCAGATTTCTAATTTCTTTCTTGAGGACTCGGTTGATTATAATATGATTTCTGGCAGTCTTCTGTAGTTGCTTGTTCCTTTTGAAAATACCCTTATTCCTCTATTTTAACCTTCAATTTTGGACAAGAGGTGAGTTACCCTGAGTTTCATGAGTTCATTCTCAGTTTTAATATGTCTATCCAATATAGTGTACTCATGTAACTTCTCTTTCAATCGGTTATTCTTGCTTTCTAGTTTTGCCACCATTGGTTTCAAGGATCGACTGGAGGAAATCTCACAGTAGGTTCCAAATGTTCGATCTTTTCCTGGTTGTGCTTGAGGACTAGACACATGAGTATACTCATCTGGACTTTGAGCAGGGATGTGAACTCTATCGGAATCATGATTTGGACTGAGTTCAGGAGTGAACTCATATGGGCTGTGTTCATAAGTGTCAATTGGATCAAAATTATGATATGGACTGAGTTCAGGAGTGAACTCATTTGGGATGTGTTCATAAGTGTCAACTTGACTGGGTTCAGGAGTGGACTCTCTTTTCATCCGAACAGGGGTACATGTTGGTACTTCAGTTGACTCATTCTGCATAATCCCCTTGGGTGTAGTAGCCTGTCGATCCGCTTTACGATTTTTTCGAATGAATTGGGACAGAGTCCAAGTCATTTCAGAGGGCTCTGGAGCCTCCTCGTGACCATCCACACTTTCCAACCTCTCCTGTGGTGGGTAACTGGGCACCGAGTTGTCCATTCCTAACAAGATGCTTTTACATTTTCTTTTTGGGTTCCTCCTAGGCTTGCCAGTCAACTCTGCCAGTTCCTCCACGTCAATTATGTTCTCAGCAGCTAGGGAAGAACTTAGGATTTCAATGTTTGCCTCTATAGGTGTGGTGTCCTTCACAGTTTCAGTATTGGTTTCTACTTCGTTATCAATTGGGGGTTCTGAATTAGGGTCCCCAGCACAGTCTTTGGTCGGGGTTTTAACCCTCTTTTTCCTGGAGTTCAACTTTTTGTGTGGGGGAACAGGCTTCACACTCCTATCTTTAGACTGGGCGGAGGCGAGGCTTTTTACAGTGAATAGATCCCAAGTTTCTTGCTTCTTGGATAGTGCAGAATTAATCAAAATTTTAACTAGACCAAAATGGAATAGACTTCCTCGAAACTCGTTAGCCTTTTGGACCTGTTCGGCCATCCTTTTTAAAAAATTTAACAAAAAGAAGGGTATCTTCAGCAGAGTACCTGTGAAGTGTAACAGGAGTCGGGCATGGCAGGGGAATATGATGGTATATCGACCCTCACACGTGAGGTAACGTTGGAGGATGGCTAACAATTGAGCCCACTGTGGTTCCATCCAAGACCGCGATGCTCCCTCGGACCACTGTGTTTCCCGGTACTGAGGTTTCAAAAGCTGCATACAAAGATTTTTATCAACCGGTTGTCCCTTTGTCCATCTTTGACCTGTGGTGGGCAATTGAATTGCCTCTAAAATGAACTTCTCCGTGACTTCGAACTTGAGTTTTCCCACTTTGGCAACCCCACCCTCAAAATGCAGAGAAAAATAGAGCGTGATTGCATCGTTATATCCATCGAACTTCTTCAGAAATGACTCCCACCCTGCCTGCTTAAAAATATCTCTAGTTGGCTCATACTCCGAAAGAGCCTCCAAGTCTGCGTATGTTTCTGGTTCATGGCGATTGGCTACCATGGTTCCACTTGATATCACAGGGGAAGTCTATGGGCGAGCAGCGAAAGTTAGATGAGTGCGATGAAGGAAGAGAATGTAATGAAGGGAATAGTCGGGAGGAAAATCATATGAGGAGATTTGAATTATCGTGGAGATAGATAGGGTGTCGGAAAATTATGAGAGTCGTACAAGGGTGCAGAGTTATCATATGCGAGTCATGTCGAACTCAGTTCCGGTAATGTTGTTCATTTTCATATTATGAAATTTGAGGTGGGTTGGTTCGTTAGGTATAGGTCATGGTTATGACTAAACATTATGGAGTAAACAAGGCATCTTTAGTTCAAACTATTAATATGTAAATTAATGCAGTAAATCGATATGAACTAATCATACCTGAGTTAAATTACCTTATCCCCATTGTTATGCAAGTCTTGCTGTAGAATTTTCTTTTGAAATCAAGTCTGGATCTGAGGGGCATGAAAATTGTAGTTGCTCTGGTATTTCTGATGAACCTATAACTGATGAACTCTGTGCTGGTACTGACTGGTACTGACGAAACAATCAGGAATTTGCAGAAAAATTTGAACAAGTAATATTGTTCTGAGAAAGACTTCCTGTGTATAACAGCAGATTATCTGATGATGACCCCTGAACCTGGATTTTGTTCTGTCTGAAAAAGATCAACTGAAATCATGTCTTCAACAACTTCAAATCTTCACCCATGGTACAAGTCTGATTTGTGTGAATAAATGTTCTGGAGTCGAACACAAACAGAAATCATCGGATTACCAACCATTAATGAATGTTGTTAACCGATGCAAGATGACCCACCAGTGATGTCAATGGGCCTCAAGGTACCTACAGCACATCCTAACAGGTACAAATAGAGGTGTTGGTGTCAAGTCCCCTGCAGGATCTATCAACCAAGAGACATTGGTGTATTCCCAGGGTTGTCAGCAAGGACATCTGCCATTGAGGCATGCAGAGTCCAAGGTGCTAAATAATCTCTAATCTCTGCTCCAGATAGGGTGCTGATGTCGATGGAGTGAGATTTGTTGGAAGGTGGACCTTAACGTATTCCACATCATCCAACACGAGTGCAGATAGAAATTTTGCAGACATAATTTTTGGAACAGTAATCACTTACTTGTGGATTTTATGAGCCCAAGTTAGTACATGCTCATTGCTTCCTCATATTTGGAGAGTCTGAGGAAATGCCAAAAGAAGACTCTAAGGGGGTTTCTTTCCCATAATAATTCACCAAGTTTGGTAAAGAATAATCCTTCCTGATAAATTCCCCTTTCATACTTTAATGAGCAAACAAAGGGAGCAAACAAGCTCAAATTTATTTGTTTCAGAACAAGTCAGTATTATTGATAAGAAAATCTCGTGAAATAAAACAATCTTACCTTATTACCTGTTGCGAGAGAGTGATAAAGTTCAGTTCTGTACTTTCTCTGAAAAGAAAAACCTGTAAAACTGAAAATAAAAGATCAACATATCCAAGGAAAAGAAAAGAAATATTTTTTTTATATATAATATTTGATTTTTTTTTATTTTCTGCTGAAAATATATTATTTACAGAGTTTTAAAACAGTATGAATGATCAAAGATCAGTAGGAGAAGAAGACTCCTCTCCCACTATCTTTAGTTTTGTTTGCTTGGCCACCTCCTGCAAGAAGTCATCTTTTGACAAAGGTTTATTGTACACTTTCAATCGATGCCCATTCACTACAAAGGAATTCTGAGAGTCATCTATGGTTCTAATCCTGACAGAACCGTTATCAAAAACAGTTTCTACTTCATAAGGTCCCAACCATCTTGTTGTAAGTTTCCCTTTGAAAGTTTTGTATTTGGAATCGAAAAGTAGTGCCCAATCCCCTGGTTGAAAATG